>JAODXP020000034.1:2289913-2307413 GCA_027497455.2 Sardinella longiceps
ACACACACACATACAAACACACACACACACACACACACACACACACACACACACACACACAAACAAAAAGATCCAAACCCCGATAGTCATTGATGAAGATGAACATTTTGCTGCTGGGGTACTGTAAATGAGACATATTCCAAAGTCTTCTTGTAGTCAGCTTTGCAAGTAAGACAACACATTTAAAAAGCAGCACACACCTGTGGTGTATGACAGAAAACTTTTAGGAAATAGAATGTTAAATAAAGTTGCTCATTTCAAATATGGGAAATGGAGTGTTGAGAGTGCCCTGTCATTAGCCTGGCACGCCGTCCCAGTGACGTAACACCTTCGGCGTTGCTGTCACTGGTCTGGTCAGCTGCAATCTAAAGCGATTTTCTGAGTTCCCGAAAAATATTGAACTCCACCCCCTTGGTATGGAACCAATCAACTTCGAGCAGCTCCAACGGCTCTCAGTCCTGTTCAAGCAGTTCCCTTCGCGTCACATATGTCAGAGGAAAGAATGGTGTGATTGGTTTTGCTTTGGCACAGCATTTTCTAACACCAGTAGCAAACCGAGGCATTTGAGGGAGGCGGGTCAACCATGCGCTTTGAGAAACTGTTGTTGCACAGGCTCTTGGTCAGACCAAAGTCTCGCAGAGCTTTGAAAGTTGCAATCAGGCTACCCTGTCATACCACTACATTACAGGGTATTTTAAATTGTTCTTTGAGGTCTCCAAAATAAGGTAGCCTATGCGATTTCACTTGGGCTGAGAACGGTCCAAGGAGACAGAACAGCCTGTTTGCAGCCTGTAGTTTTTAGGGTGTGTGTGTGTGTCTGTGCAGATGTTTGTGTCTCTCTCTGCAGGTACTAAAATGTGTGAGTGTCTGTGTAAATGTTGGAGGTTCTCTCTACAGGTTTCTAAGTGTGTGTGGTTCTCTTTATATGCTCTAATGTGTGTGGGTGTGTGTGTGTGTCTGTGTAGATGTTGGTGGCTCTCTTTGTAAGCTCTAATGTGTGTGTGTGTTTGGTTTGCAGGTTCTATGACTATGACGCCCAGCCTGACGTTGGTGGAGCACCCTGAGGAGCGTAACGTGTCGTACTGGCTCTAATATGTGTGTGTTTGTGTTTGGGTTGCAGGTTCTATGACGCGCCCAGCCTGACGTTGGTGGAGCACCCTGAGGAGCGTGACGTGTCATACTGGCGGCGGCGAGGACAAGACTTCAGCGCTCTGCTGGACTACGCCGACCCCCGTGAGCTGCGTCTGTCTGGCGGGCTGTGGCGAGGCGGGGTGGGATTCGCCCCCGAGGAGCTGCGTGTCGATAGACCGGTCGCGAGATGGGAGGAGCCTCCCAGCTGGCAGCATAGAGAGCCGGCCAATGTGGCGGCAGCATCGTCATTGGGGGCGGCGGACTCTGGGCCAGAGACGCTACGCGTCAGTGTGACCGGAGACAGGAAGTGCCAGAGTCTCGGCACGGAAGAATGGCGTCCGGCGGTGGGCTTGGGCCGACAGCTGTCAGACGGCGAGGTGGAGCGTTGGACCCAGGAGCAGCATCTGCAGCTACGGCTGCGTCCACACGAGGGTGCCGTGGTGCCTGTTGTTCGTCAGAAGTCCCAGTCCCTCCCCCGCGTACTCTCACCTGAGGACCCTCAGTATGGGGGGGATCCCCCTTCTACGGGGCCCCCCGGCCTGCCCATCGTCCCCAGACTCAATGGCAGCGCCCTGTACGGACGTTACCCCGGCGACTGGGCCACTGCGGGGGACCGGTGGGCTTGTCAAGGTCAAATTCAAGGTCAAGGGCAGAGTCAAGGTCAAAGTCAAGGGCAGATTCAAGGTGTGAGTAATCTCCAGGGCCAGGGGAGCACTGCGGTGGTGCCAAAGCCTCGGTTCAGCCGGCCAGTGAAGCCCCCCTCTTACGAGACGCACCAGCAGAGCCGAGGCAGCTGGGAGACCCTCTCTACCGAACCTGCATCCAAACACAGGGACAGAGAACGCTCACTCGCTTATCCGCAGAACACAGAACCGCTTCGGGACCGATCTCTCTGCTTGTCACAGACATCAGAACCGCTTAGGGACCGATCTCTTTGCCTGTCACAGACGTCAGAACCACTTCGAGACCGATCTCTATGCCTCTCACAGGCATCAGAACCACTTCGGGATCGATCTCTCTGCCTGTCACAGACTTCAGAACTTCTTCGTGATCGATCTCTCTGCCTATCACAGAGTTCAGAACCTCTCAGAGACCGGTCATTCTGTATCTCACAAAGTTCAGAACTTCTCCGGGACCGATCACTCTGTATCTCACAAACGTCAGAACCGTTTAGGGACCGGTCACTCTGTGTCTCACAAAGTTCAGAACCACTTCGAGACCGATCACTCTGCCTCTCCCAAAGTTCAGAGTCTTTTCGAGACCGGTCCCTCTGTCTATCCCAAAGTTCAGATCCCCTCAGAGATCGGTCGCTTTGTCTTTCCCAAAGCTCAGAACCCTTTCGTGATCGGTCCCTCTGCCTGTCCCAGAGCTCGGAACCGTTTCGTGAACGGCCTCTTTGTCTCTCACAGAGTGCAGAGCCCCTGCGGGACCTGAGAGACCTTCGGGACCGGCCGCTCTGTCTGTCTCAGAGTGCAGAACCCCTGCGGGACCTGAGAGATCGTTCCATATGCTTCTCCCAGAGTGCAGAACCTCTCCGCGACCTGAGGGATCGCTCCATCTGCTTCTCCCAAAGTGCAGAGATCCTGCGGATGGACGTGAGGCCTGATCTCCTGCCCCACGACATCTACGGCTCGGGAGTCGAGCCCCCAGGGTACATCCCTCCCCCCTCCTACCGGAGGATGCCCCCCCACCGGGGCCTGATAAGCTACCGCGCCGATGCGGCACACCTCAGGTGGAAACGGGAGCCTGTGAGTGCAGAGATGGGAAGGTGGTTCTCCCGGCAACCTCCGGCGATCACCTGGACGGACCGTTGGGACGACCGGAGCTTGGCCCTTGCCCGGAAACCCCTCCCTCCACCTCCGGCAGCCCCAAGTCGAACAGGCCAGGCACAGTACCCCCTCCCCCCCTCCGTGGACGACCTGCGCGTCAGGCAGGTCCCTGCCAGTGGCAGTAGCAGTGCCGTTCCGCTGCCCGACCCCTCAGAGAAGTTGCGGCACCATGGCAACAAAGATCTTCCCACCCTTGCTGCGGCAGTAGGACAATCCACACACGACAGTAGTGCCTTTCCCCTCGCACAGGGTCCCATCGCCAGCACTGATGCCGCCCCCAAATCCGATGCAGCCGTCATCCCCAAGCCAGCCCCTGGCGACCAAGACCACGCCAGCAGCAGTCGCTGGCAGCGAGGACCAGTGGTGCCCAAGCCCAGCGAGGCTGTAGCAGTAGCAGCTGACTCCAGCGCTGTTAAGTTCCACACAGCCTTCCCCACCCGCCCTCCATTGCCTGCCCGGATAGACAGACCGCTGCCAGAGCCGCCTAAACGCCCAGAGAAGCTTCCGGAACCTCCCAAGAGGCCAGACAGGCCACCGGAGCTGCCCAAACGGCCGCCACCGATTGACAGGGACAGATCCGGTGACCAGCCCAAACGCATGGAGGTGATTCTACCCGACCAGCAGGCTAAAGTTCCGAAGGGTCCACCTCCAGAGAAAGGCTCGTCAGAGAGCCTGTCCCACATAAAGAAACCCGACCCTCCCTCTGAGCCCCCACCCCCACCACCCCCCGCCCCACCCGAGAAGCCTAAGAGTATGAAGAGGAAGTTGAACGAGACGATCTTCTGTCTGGTGTCAGTCCCTGCCGTGCTGTCGCAGACACTCGCCGAGGCCACGTCCCGTAATGACCATAACAACTCCGAGGAGGAGAGGTTGCTGTCTGCGGACGATAGTTCGCCGGTGAGGGTGCCTCCCCCGCCCCCCAGCACCCCTAGCGAGAGGACCAACACGCTAAGCGAGAAGACCAACACCCTAAGCGAGAAGAGTAACACACTGAGCGAAAAGAGTAACACTTTGAGCGAGAAGAGCAACACTTTGAGCGAGAAGAGCAACACTCTGAGCTCTGGGCCCAATCAGAGTCTGAAGAGTACGTCTACCACCTCCACAGACCTGGAGCTGCAGGCGCTGATAGGGAGCGTGTCCAGTAGCCGCGTCTCCTCCACTCGGAGACCGCACCACCACCGCCGCCGAGACTCGCGGCCCAGCAAACCCAACCCCCATGATGCACTGCGCCGCTATTCAGGCGCCTGGCCGGGAGACCAGTACCGCGACCAGGAAACCCAGACCAGCCCAGAGCCGGTCAAAAGCGCACCGGGTCCTGACGTCCCTGGTGCAGCTCAGGGGCAGGGACAGGGACAGGGACAGGGACAGGCCACCACCACCTCCACTGCTGCTC
The DNA here is from genome assembly GCA_027497455.2 of Sardinella longiceps. Classification (NCBI taxonomy): domain Eukaryota; kingdom Metazoa; phylum Chordata; class Actinopteri; order Clupeiformes; family Clupeidae; genus Sardinella; species Sardinella longiceps. The sequence goes on from JAODXP020000034.1 coordinate 2,294,267, forward strand.
CAGGTCTCCCCAACAACATGGAAGCACAACAGCCTGCAGCACTGGCCGCCTCCACCACAGGGGCTCCAGCAGCCTCCACTGGAGCTGGGGCCCAGGGCCCAGAAGGGCCTCCACCAGGAGCAGGGGCAGGGGCAGAGACCGGTGGAGGAGGAGGAGGCGGAGGAGGAGCAGGAGGAGGTGGTGCTGGCGCCACTTCCTTTGGCTACGCCATGAAGGGCCAGAAGCGTCTGAAGCCGTCCAGCAACAGTGCTTTCTCCCGCACAGGCACCTTCAGCAAGAGCACAGGATCTGGACACAAAGCCCCGCTGCACCCTCCTCCGCACCCTCCACCTCCACCACCCAACAAACCCCCGGCCAAAACCACTCCTACCCCCCCACCCCTGCCACCCACGCCGGGGGAGGGGCCTGCTCTTGCTCCAGGCCCCTCCGAGGCCTTTGGGCAGTTCCTGTTGAAGCCCACCAGCCGTCGCCCGGGCGACGCCATTGAAGAGCTGGAGAGCATCCACAAGGGGGCGCAAGGTCAGGATCAGTCGCTGGCGTTGACGGGCAGCAAGCGCCCCAGCATGGACCAGTGTATCGAGGACCTCAACGAGGCCTACAAAGACATCCTGGAGCTCAGTAGCACTGCCAGCAACAACATGGCCGCCCTGCCCGGCCTAGCCAGCAGCAGCCTGTCTAATCTATCTGCCGGGCTGGCCAACATGCCTCACCACCACCACGGCTCCACCATGCAGATCCCTGACCGCATCAAGGCCAAGCTGGGGGGCTCCGGTGAGGGGCTGGGGGCCGTGCCAAAGCCTAAGCAGGGCGGAATACGGACCGGTCTGGAGAGCTGGTCAACGTCAGCGCTCGGAAACAGCGACCCCGAGTACAGAGAGGTGAAGAGCGCCTTCTCGCGGCCGTCCACCACCGTAAAGAGCGTGAGCTTCAGCAAGCACTTACGGGAGGAGATCTGCGCCGGTCCGTTGTCATCCGCCTCATGCACCGAGGCTGGTTTCCGTGACTACCGATCCATCGTATCGGCCCTCTCTCAGCGTCGCAACATGGATGGGCGAACGGTCATGCTGGACTTTCCACCGTCAAAGGACAGCCCACCTGAAGCCTCCGAGACTCTGGGCGAGACCCAACAGCTCCCTCTGGTGCCCGCCTCCACCCCTGCAGCAGAAGTTCCCTGGGCCGACCGTCAGCCCATGCAGGACGCTTCCACCCTCACCAGCCCCCCCGACTATGAACACATCTGCCAGACCCTGCAGCAGGGCCGAGACCCCAGCCATGGGCCGCCTGTAGTCAAGCCCAAGGTGCCCGGCGGTGGCGCTGCACCCGATACCCCAGGAGGGGGCGCTGTGTCTAAGGAAGAGTGCTGCTACTGCCAGATGGAGGTGGAGAGGATGAGGCTGGAGAAGATGGCTGCGGCAGGGGGGCAGAGTGCCGGAGGAAGCGGAGGAAGTCGATTCCTCGGTGCGTCTGCAGGAAAGGAGGGGGGCGGCGAGGGCAGTGAGGTGGTGGCGGTGCCAGCTGATTGGAGGATGCAGCTGTCTCTGGCAGAGAAGCACTTGGAGACGCTCATCACAGGTGACAGAGAGAGCGCTGGTACTGAGGCTGCTGAGGCTCTGGCTCCAGGTAGCAGCGGAGACGAGCCACAGAAAGGCCCGGAAGGCCATGCGGGGATGGAGGCCATGGAGGCACAGCACACACAGACAGATGATGATGGTCTCATCGACACAAACGCAATGACAGCTGCAGCCAAAACCAGCAGCACAGAGGAGATGGTGGAGGAAGTCTTGGCACTAGAACATGAGCAGAACCTGGCCCTGGTACCGGTTCCGGCCAGTGGAGCAGCACAGAGCACAGCGGAACCGGACCTGGACCTGGAGCTGTCTGTCAGGACGGCAGAAGGCGCCGAAGGCACAGAGGGGGGTGGGGGAAGCGGTGGTGGGGGGGGACAGGAGGCTGTCCGACCGCGCCGTGAGCCCTGTGCAGCCGCCATGCGCACCTACCCCGGCCTGGATCCCGCTCTCTTGCAGGAGTTTCCCCCCGAGAGACTTCCTCTCTCTGTGCCACCTCACCACAGCCGACGCCTCTCATTGGGCCCAGACTGGGAGAGGCGGGCCTTTGAGGAGGAGATGTGCGGGGCCAGAGAAAGGCGGTCCCTAGATGCTGAGTGGAGGCGGGGCTTGTGTGGTGGATGGGGATTGGAGGATGACAGGAGAGGGGGGCAGGACTTGTGTGGTGCTGGATGGGGATTGGAGGATGACAGGAGAGGGGGGAGGGATTATGAGAAGGAGGCAGGGACTGTGGGAGGGGTGTGGTCAAGCACAGAGGACGGGCGGGGCCTGGACAGTGATGGACAGAGTGTGCTGACCAATGAGGGGGCAGGGAAGCAGAGTGATGGACAGGACTGTGCTGCAGATGGACAGGAAGGGGCGGGGCTTGAGAGGAAAGGGCGTATCCCTTCTCAGAGAATAGAAGCCCTGCAGGAGAAGCTGTCCTCATCGCCAGGGCGGGTTGCTAAGGAGAGGATAGCCCGCATGAAGGAGGTGGACTCAGTGTCACGCATCAGGCGGCTCAGCCTCCGCAGCACGGGATCATTGGAATGGGAGGACGGCCGGCAGGGACAGGAGACGACAGAGACACACACCCTCCCAATGCCCCAGGGGAAACACACCTCACCCGCAGGTAATACACACACACACACACACACACACACACACACACACACACACACACACTCCCAATGCCCCAGGAGACAAACACCTCACCCGCAGGTAATACACACAAACACACACACACACCTCACCCGCAGGTAATACACACAAACACACACACACACACACACACGCACACTCTCAATGCCCCAGGGGACACACACCTCACCAGCAGGTAATACACATACACACAGACACACACACACACACACCCTCCCAACACCCCAGGAGACACACACCTCACCCGTATATAATAAACACATACAGAAACAAACACCCATTCTCACACCCATTTTAATGAATGACCAAAGTAGCTAATTTAATTGCTAACTTTTCTGTTCTATTGAGGGAAGCAAGGTAAGTGATGGAAGGGAGCTTTTAACATGCGCCAACAAGGCCATAGGCCTTTGTTGGTCACATGACTGTGTGGTAAACAGACTGCAAGTCCGGTTGATGCCTCCATAATGAGAGGGCCGGGTTGGTATGGGGGAAAATCGAGGATAAGTTGCCCTCATTTTGAAGAAGTGGAGAAAATAGCTTAATAACAATAGATTGTTAAGTACATCTGAATAAAATGCATGAGATGATTTGACTGATTTTTCTGTTTACTAGACAAATAAAATCTCCATAATTTGATAACTACAATCTTTCAAAGTTCCATTCAAACTTTCAATAAGTTTAGCAATCTAATTAGCTCAGTTTAGCATTTTAAAGTTAGCTACATTTACAATGATGATGAATGATGCCAGCTAGTAACTAAGAACAAGCAAAATTGTCTTCATTATCGCACTTTCACTGCTCCCTTGAGCAATAAGGCCCCTAACCCCTCACTGCTCCCCTAAGGCCCCTAACCCCTCACTGCTCCCTTCAATAAGGCCCCTAACCCCTCACTGCTCCCTTCAATAAGGCCCCTAACCCCTCACTGCTCCCCTCAATAAGGCCCCTAACCCCTCACTGCTCCCTTCAATAAGGCCCCTAACGCCTCACTGCTCCCTTCAATAAGGCCCCTAACTGCTCCCTTCAATAAGGCCCCTAACTCCTCACTTTTCCCTTGAGCAATAAGGCCCCTAACTCCTCACTGCTCCCTTCAGTAAGGCCCCTAACCCCTCACTGCTCCCTTCAATAAGGCCCCTAACCCCTCACTGCTCCCTTCAATAAGGCCCCTAACCCCTCACTGCTCCCTTCAATAAGGCCCCTAACCCCTCACTGCTCCCTTGAACAATAAGGTCCCTGCATACCTGCAACTCAACTTGGGGGTACTTCACAAAACCACGTTAGGGGATTTAGACAGGCTTAATGAGGTATCCTGGATAAACATAGCCTTGTGTTGGTTTCACACATAGATTTAGATGTTAGATTTAGAAAAAAAAATCTAAAATCTATATCCATGTGATGTCTTCACATCCCAGATAAGTTACCATGGGGATTTATACTTAGAAGGTGGCTTGTTCATGATTAGGCTGAGTGCCGGGCTTAGTTTACTCTTATGATAACTCTGCTCTCTCATTGGTTCAGTCAGCTGTCACTCCAATCTGACCCTCACGCGTTAGAAGAACTCTACCCATTAGAAGGACTCTACGTCTCTGTAAACTATTTGACATTATATTAACTCGGAAATCAGTCAGAAAGTCTCCATAATACAAAACACTAATTCATTTAACAGGCTAGATTCTTTTACAATTATTTACCATACTAATCATTGCTTGGTCATTGATATTTATAGGCCTATGACAAGAAGGAAGCTGAAATAGTAGAAATGTTGGACATATTTGTTAATGTATTTCCCACAGATTTGCTGAGATCTGAGGCATGTAAAGTTATACTGTTTTAGTTGTGTGTGTGTGTGTGTGTGTGTGTGTGTGTGTGTGTGTGCGCGTGTGCTTTTTAAAAGATACACAATGAAGACGGAATCACACATGGGTGCATACGGAATGTGCGTCAGCTGCCTCGTCACACCTACTGTCATAGTTTTACGATTCCTGTCTCTAAAATCAATAACTTCATTTCCTAGATAGACAATTATGTAGACAATTATACTTGCTTACTTGATGCGACCGATTTATTAAATTTGTTTTAAATTCACACAATAAGTGATTAAAAAAAATGAGCATGCAGAATAACCCCAAGGTTGACCTAGATGCTTTAAGTCATCCTTGCTTGATGTTGATGTAACGTTTTGATCTTGTTTACCAAGAGATGGCTAGGTCAAGCCCCTCTTTCGTCACTTACCTTGATTCTACTTACTCTGGTTTTGTGAAATACCCTCCTCATGTTGAACTTCTGAACAGTTGGGCTGGAATAAACTCAAAACCTGTCTTACCAAACGTGTCCACCAGGTGGAGCTGACTGCTCTGTGGTTGGTATGAGAGAGCAGTGATTGAATCTTTCCCCGGTGCTGGTGCTCTACTGTTCTGGTTTGACCAATCAGAGAAGGGGGTCTGTGAGGATGTGGGTTATTTGGCCAAGGACTCTGTGGCATAATGACAGAGCTAAAGCCATTGGTTCTCAAAGACAGGAACCACATGGGTCTGCTGCATGTTGCCACCATATAGAAACTGATATATATATACTGCCTATGGATATGACCCTATACATCTAATCAAATCAAAGCAAACTGTATTGGTCACATACCATTATACAATGTACAATGTGCAGTGAAATGCTTTGTCTTCTGACTCCAATGACTATGCTTGCATTGTTGAAATATATTATGTATAAAAAAACAACTAAAAAAAAACATAGATTTGGCTATATACAAGAAATTAGAAAGATGTTATAGTGCCTTGTGGTTTCCATTCAAGATCCGGATAGACTGAGGATAAAAACTTTTCCTCAGTCTCTCAGTTCTGGCTTTCAGGCACTGATAACATTTCCCAGATCTTAGCACAGAGACGAGGCTATGGTTAGGATGACTTGGATATCTGATGATTTTATTGGCCCTGGACTGACACCTCCTGGCATAGATACATTTAATATTCTATCATGTAATGTCTATGGATATGGCCCTATACATCTAGTATTCTATATTATGTCTATGGATATGGTCATAGATATCTAGTATTCTATACTGTATAATGCCTATGGATATGGCCCTATACCTCTAGTATTTTATATTATGTCTATGGATGTAGTATCCTACAGTATGTGGATGGATATGAAAATAGATAATAATTCTCTATAATGTCTACTGTCTGAGAACCTAGGACAATTGTGTGATGGCACACACTCTTGTTAAATGCAGTTGTATGAAGTATAGAATTCCATACCATACACACTCTTTAGATGAAATGTTGTATGAAGTATACTCCATACTATACACACTCTTTAGCTGTAATGTTGTATGAAGTATACTCCCATACACTCTTATTAGAAGCCCCTATGCTCCTTTACACAGCGGAAAATGGATTGCTATTCCCTGTTGAAGGCAAAAGGAAAAGATACAGATGTCTTAGATAGTCACCCTGAGTGCAGACCGCATACATGTTTGTGTTAGTTTGTTGCATTTCCTTTTTTCCTGTTTGTTGCTCTTCAATTAAATTCAAATACAAATACAAAACATTTGTCTCACAGCACTATACGGACAACACAAGGAGCGCCCACAAATAACAGGGGGAAGGAAAAACTAACTCCTATTAGTATTAATTAATTTGAGCAAACCTGGGGCATATTCATGCCTCAGGGGTCAGACCAACTGCCTGTTCTTCCTCTTTCAGAGTCAAGTGATGATGCGTTTCCTCTTCCTGTTCCTACTTCCCTTCATCTCTTTCAGCTGAGCCCGATCCAGTCAACACAGAGGACGTCTGATGTTGGAAGTCAAGGTCATCTTTATCCACACAAGGTCGTCTGATGTTGAAAGTCAAGGTCATCTTTATCCACACAAGGTCGTCTGCTGTTGAAAGTCTAGGTCATCTTTATCCACACAAGGTTGTCTTTAAGGTCAAGGGTCACTCGTACACACTGGCCAGCCTGCAGCACTGTGACCTTGCTTTGACCTTTGCAAGAATGCCTTCACCTCATGGCCCTATCACCTCTCCATTCACTCATACATCTTCACACACACACACACACACACACACACACACACACACACAAAGGTGCATAAGTACAGAAATGTACTCTAACATGCACAGACACCTGCACAAACACTGACATACATGCATCTAAACCATGTAGTCATGCATAAGCACACACACACACACACACCAACAACAACCCACATACAGTACACACACACACACACACACACACACACACACACACACACACACAGAAATGGCCTTTTACTCCGACAAGAGCATTGTGTATGTGCGGCTCCTGCGCCGGACCTTAGGTCCCCGTGAGTGCTGTTCCACTGCCAAAGGGAGCTGACCCTTAGCAACCCGCCCTAGCAACCACGTCCTCATCCCCCCGAACCCCCCCCCCCCCCCACACACACACACACCCATATACCCAGTGCTCCCCCGACAGACTGACTGCCATGAGAACCATTACACCCACTGTCCACTCACACACACACACACTCATACACACACACACTCTCATTCAGACACACACACACACACATCTGTCTGCTGTGCTGAGCAAGCGGAGCAGCATCTGTAGCAGTTCAGCCTTCTGGAAGCCTGTCTGTATGCTGACGTCAAAGAACTCCTGTTGTTTGTGTGAACCCTTAACTCTTCTCCGCCCTGTAACACACACACACACACACACACACACACGTTGCCCATGTCTGTGTGTGGACTCCTGTCACACACACACACACACACACACACACACACACACACACACAAACACACCCTGCGTTGCCCTTGTCTGTGTGTGGACTCGTCTCTGTAGAAACATGAATGTACCAAAAACACTCTGCTTCTGCACACAAACCCTCACACACACACACACACACACACACACACACACACACACACACACATACTGTGTGAAGGGAAAGGCCTGGCTAAAGAGCCGTTGTTCCACCTCCACACACACACACATACACACACACACACACACACACACACACACACACACACACACACACACACACACATATCCTGTGTGAAGGGAAAAAGGCTAAAGAGCTGTTGTCCCACTTCTGGATCCTCCTTTGACTGACTGACTGTGTGCCTGTCTGGGAAACACATCACAGAGCCGGAGTCACACCCTCTCTCTCTCTCTTTCTCCTTCCCTCCCTCTCTGTCTCTCTCTCTCCTTCCCTCTCTGTCTCTCCCACCCTCTCTTTCTGTCTCTCTCTCCTTCTTTCCTTCTCTGTCTCTCCCTCTTTCTTTTTCTCTCTCTCTCTCTACCTCTCTCTCCTGCCCTTTCTGTCTCTCTCCCTCTCTCTCTCTCCCTCCCTCTCGCTACCTCTCTCCTTCTCTCTCCCTCCCACCCTCTCTCTCTGTCCCTCCCTCTCTCTCTTTTTCCCTCTCTCTCCCTCTCTTTCTGTCTGTATCTCTCCCTTTCTCTTTTATCACTCTCCCTCTCTGTGTCTCTCTCACTCCCTCCCTCTCTCTTGTCCGTCTTTCTGTCTTTCTATCTTTCTATCTTTTGTTTCTTGCTTGTTTGTTTGTTTTGTTTTGTTTATTTTGTTTATTTTGTGTCAGGGTTAGTCATACCCATGGTGCCCTCAATCTGCCTACGGTAAAGGGTGCACCCCGCCCCCCCTCCCTCCACCTCCCCACCTACCCCACCACCCTCCGCTCTGCAGCAGCAAGCAATGTGCCACGAAAACACCTCTTCACTCCACGCCATGCCACCCCGTGCCAAGACCACACTACTCTGCACCAGGCCCATGCCAGGCCGGAGAACTGTGGAGCGTCCAGGAACGCTGAGGATCATTGAGTAGCCTTGAGGAGAACTGTGGTACGTTGAGGAGAACTGTGGAACGTTGAGGAGCATTGAGGAGAACTGTGGAACGTTGAGGAGCATTGAGGAGAACTGTGGAACATTGAGGAGAACTGTGGAATGTTGAGGAGAACTTTGGAATATTGAGTAGCGTTGAGGAACATTGAGTTGCATTGAGGAGAGCTGTGGAATGTTGAAGAGAACTGCGGAGTGTTGAGGAGCCTTTCGTCATGGAAACAAGCCAGCGGAGGCTCCCCCTGCAGTGACCCCCAGAACAGACACTTGACCTTTGACCTGGGGGACAGCTGATTGGCTGGGACATGTGCGGACCTGGCGTTCCCCAGGAGGAACGGAGGCGTGTGTGTGTGTGTGTGTGTGTGTGTGTGTGTGTGTGTGTGTGTGTGTGTGCGGAGCTGTGTGTGTGTCTGGGCATGTATTGTAGCATTGCATTTACAGGGTACTTAGGTGACGGGCATCCGTGCCCTCTGCTGTAAGACTCCTCCCATCGCGGGCCCAGAATGGACGAGGTGTCAATGACATCATCATCATCATCATCATCATCATTGCAAAACTAATGAAAAACATTGAATGAATAAAAATGAATTATTTAGAAAAGTATTTGGGCAGCCTTTTGCCGTTCGTGCTCCATGACTTCAAAACACTTTTGAATATGAGCGATTGGTTTCTGATTGGTCAGTGACCAGGAAGCGTTTGGACTGTGGCTTTACTGCTTCCTCAAGACTGACCCTGAAGCATCCTCTCTCTCTCTCTCTCTCTCTCTCTCTCTCTCTCTCTCTCTATCTCACACACATGCACACACACACACACACACACACATACACACATACAACCACACACACACACACACACGGCCATCAGAGAAGCCCATTGGTTTGTATATTACTGTATAATGCTCTGATTGGTTCCTACGACTCTCAGCCAAGCTGTGATTGGTTGGTTGGTCATTCATTGATGAATAACACTCTGACTGGTTTCTATCCTTACTCTTGTCTGGTGTTTTTTACTTAAGCCATCCGCACACCGGCTCCGACACAGTGCTGAGCACTCTGCTTCCAACATTCTATTCCATTGTTTTCAATGCAACCCCTTAAGCAAGAAGTGCTAACCAGTTGCCAGGCGATGGTTGTCGTGAGAACTGTGGGTGTGACCAGAGGGGCGGGGCCAAAAGAACACACGAAGAAGCGAGGAGTGGAGTGAACATGTGAATGGACTGAGCACACACAGCCACACGCATACACACACACTCTCTCTCTCTCTCTCTCACACACACACACACACAGACAGAGCCATAGTCACCGCCACACAGGCAAAATCAAACTTGCAACTCAGTAGCACCACTTTCCAGCACACTAGTAACTCAGTTTCACACACACACACACACACACACTACTGAGTGAGCTAAGACCCTTGGGTGCGTCTCTCTCTCTCTCTCTCTCACTCACACACACACACACACACACACACAAATTAGTAAGTCAGTCACATAAGACCCTAGGGTCCTAGTCTCTCTCTCACACACACACACACACACACTAGTGAGTCACCTAAGACCTTTGGGTGCTAGTCTCTCTCTCTCTCTCTCTCTCTCTCTCTCTCTCTCTCTCTCTCTCTCTCTCTCTCTCGCTCTCTCTCTCTCGCTCACACACACACACTATTGAGTCAGTTAAGACCCTAGGGTGCTAGTCACACACACACACACACACTAGTAAGTCACCTAAGACCCTAGGGTGCTAGTCACACACACACACACACACACACTAGTGAGTCACCTGAGACCATAGGGTGCTAGGCCCTATGCCGTCAAACACACACACACACATATTTGCATGTATACACACAGACATACTGTACATACACACATTTGTAAAAGATGCATCAGTGGAAATGTTACACACACACTCTCGTGTGCCTATTATGTTTGTATGTGTGCCTGAGACCGTCTGGACGTCAAAGCAGAGGTGTGTGTGTGTGTATCAAAGCTTTTTCTTGTCATCATTTTGTTTTGGACATAATTTTGCATCAAACATTTATTTTTGCTATTATTCAGAAATGTTAGTCTGCATAATGTACAAAATAAAAGGCAGTATATATTTTTTAAATATGTAATATTTAGTATTTAACACATGACATTTGATTTGTAAAGCCCCCAGCCTTGTGAGCTAAGACAGCAAGCAGAAATCTCATTGGTCAGTCAGGCTGAGTGACTTGGGATCAGACTCATCTGATTGGCTGAGAACACCAGAGGGGTGTGGCTTGCACCATGTTGAAGTTTGACCTCAGCAGGAGATGCAGATGAGTTCCAGGAGTGAACCACTGCTGTGGAACCTGACAGCACACACAACCCTCTGTGTGTGTGTGTGTGTGTGTGTGTGTGTGTGTGTGTGTGTGTGTGTGTGTGTGTGTGTGTGTGTATAAGGAGCGGCGGAGGGAACTACTGTTGTGGGACCTGACAGCCTGGGATATGACACAACTCCGGTGTGTGTCTGGATTGAGCTCACCCTGTGTGTGTGTGTGTGTGTGCGTGTGTGTGTGTGTGGACAGAGCTCTTCCCTCTGCTTGATGTGTGTGTGTGTGTGTGTGTGTGTGTGTGTGTGTTTGGACTCAGCTCTTCCTTCAGCTGTGTTCCCCAAGCTCAGTGTAGCCTTATCTCCTTTGCCCTCTCATTTTTGACTTTTGTTTGCTCTTTCTCCGCTGTTTTTATTTTTGTACTTCTGTGTAAATCCATCTCCTCTGTCAACAGGCCTTGGGGATCACATCATCCCATTTTTTTAGACAACACAGTTGAAAATAAAATAAATAAATGAAATAAAAAGGAGAAAAACAACAACTTCTCATTGCAACTCTGCTGCCAGAAATCCCTCACTATTTACCCTAACTATACTGTATGTGAAGATGATGGAGCTGGTGATGGTGCATGGATGGCTTTGGTAAGGATGTGTTTGAACACAAGCTGCTCCTGTTACAAAGGGTCATGATGGGGCCAGTGATGGTGCTTTGGTAAGGATGTGTTTGAAGTTCAAACTTTGAACACAAGCCGTTTCTATTACAAAGGGTCAAGAGCTTATAGCCTGTAGGAGGAAATCAAGTGTGAATCCATTGGTGGAGAAAAATGTCAAACACACTCCTTTGACATTAGCAATGTGTGGGTCTGTATGTGTTTGTGTGTGTGTGTGTGTGTGTGTGTGTGTGTGTGTGTGTGTGTGTGTGTGATGATGCACTGATGTTTTGACATTTCAATATTTTAAATATTTAAATAGTCCGGAAAAAAGAGCCATGCAGTGCAGTCAGTAGCCTGATAAAACTGTGAGAGACGAACCACCATAATACACTAGTCAGAAGGGTGTGTCAAACAGACCTCTTTCTCCTCCATACAAACACACGCACATACATACACACTTCTACTTCAGTTAACTTAAATCATTGAGCTAAAAGCATCAGAACTATTTCTCTTCTTTCACATAAATGTAGGCCTATTGTTAGTGTGTGTGTTTTTTAATTTGAAAAAAAAAAAAAAACGGCCTACCATGAAACAGTTGGCTAAACATAAAGATATATAGTGGCCAGCGTGGATGAAGTTTCTTTAGACTTTTGTAACTGTCTAGTACGCCAGCCAACTAAATGATTGGCCAAGACGCCGCGTTTCAGGAGGATGCTGGAGAGATTCCACTTTTGCGCGCTCTCGTGTTGCGTGCTTGGCGCACACTTGTAGAGGAGAAGAGTCCCACGCGCACCATCGCCCAATCAAAGAGAGGCCTCTTACGTTAGACTAGACTGTTTGGCCTAATAATTTCGCAACTTCAAACAGCAAGAGGTAAATTTGAAATAAACCAATAACTTCATCGAGTCACTCCGAGACGTTACATCTGTTGAATTTGACAAGGAGCTCCAATAACAAGGTAAGTTGTGAAAAGTTGGTCTTTTGAATTACGTTCATGCATTTTGATGTCTTCGGTCACTTCTAATGTTTGTAAGGTCTAACGTTAGCCTCGACCGAGGACCTTGTTTGTCGGGCTTTTGGACACTGCAGAATTCAAAGACGTGTCAGTCTTTAGCGTTACTGACATATAGACGTCATATAGCGTTACTGGCAGTTGGAAAGGTAACGCTAAAAAGTTTTTGACTTGGTAACGTTATGTCACGTTGCCAAGGCGCATCCGAGGCGAGGCTGAACCCATTCCTGTGTTGTAGGCCTAGATGCTCTTCTAAAGAGGTGATGTGAGGAATAGGTGAAGCAAGTGGAAAAGGGTTGTTTTAAAGAGGTGCATGCCACATGTAGAACGTAGTTTAAGCCAACAAAATTGTCTCTCTGTATGGCTCTGGCCCAGCTCAGACGTCAAACCCCATGACCTCTCTGTAACCCCAAGCCCCTAGTCAACTGACTAGGAAGCTCTTGGCATGTCAGGAGGGAGCTAGCTAACTAGCTAGCTGGCATTCAACACACACACACACACATACACATACGCCAACAGCTATGTTGGTTAGTATTCGCTACAGTCTCACACAGGCACAGGTAGACTTACTAGCTATCATTACAGTACATACACACACACTTCACACACACTTTGGCCAATCTGGAGGGAACT
>JAODXP020000034.1:2309913-2312413 GCA_027497455.2 Sardinella longiceps
GACCAAGAGACTCGTCAATAGAGGAGCGTTTGGATAGACAGACCAAGAGACTCATCCATAGAGGAATATTTGGACAGACAGGCCAAAAGGCTGTCTGGAAAAGGTCTATTCTGATTGAGTGATCAGGAGGAGGAGAAGGGGGTCCTTTGGTTCAATGTTGACTGCTGTCCTGCTGCTCCTCTCAACTTCACTGCAACAGGTGTGTTTGTGTGTGTTTGTGTCTGTGTGTGTTTGTGTCTGTGTGTGTTTGTGTGTGTGTGTGTGTGGGGGGCTGGGGTGGTGTTGGTAGTGGAACTCTCCTCTCTCACCTGCAACCGGTGTGTTCATGTGTGCTTGTGGGTTGACCTCATTGTGTTCTCCTTATCATGGGTGTTTCTGTATGCGTGTGTGTGTGTGTGTGTGTGCGTGTGTGCTTTTGTTTTCTTTAGTGTTTGATTTCTCTCATCCCCTTATATTTCGCTCATCCTCCTTAGGCCTAAGGCCACACACACACACAAATTCGCACACTGACTCCAGACAGTGCCTAGATGACACTAAGTAACATATTCTTTTGTGCATTGATGTGTGTTTATTGTGTGAGCTGTGGGTTTATGTGTGTGCCACCTAGTATCCTGGGTGTTAAACAGGGTAGCTCCCTGAGCTGCAGGTTCTATTGCATCATACTGGAGGGTTGTTGGAGACAGGGCCGTTGCAGCAGGACAGGCAAACCAGGCGATTGCCTGGGGCCCCAGGTTGAAAGGGGGCCCCAAGATTGACTGTAATCATTTTAATAGTTTACTTGGTGGTTTACTTGGTTTACTTGGTTTTCAATAAAAATATGACTTTACACCATAAAGCAGCACCTGGGCCCTGAGGTAGACCAGACAGGCCCTGAATGAATGAATAAAAGTGAATGAATGAATGAATGAATGAATGAATGAATGGCTTAGGCGAATCAGTTAGTTATAATGTGGAATTTTAGTTCATTTATTTTTAATTTGCTTTTGCCTCGGGTGAATGAATGAATGAATGAATGAATGAATGAATGAAAAGCCTAGGCTAATTAGTTTGTCACAAGGCGGAATGTACTTGGGGAGATATGGGGTGTGTTTCTAGGCTTGGTAAGCAGCCTTGCAGCCACAGTGTTGATGTGATCTGGTGTTTGCTGAAAGGTCTGAGTTCAGTTGGGTTATTTGGTCTCTTCTTCTCATGTGCAATAGCCTCTGAGCTTCAATCACATGATCAGATGACTGGTCTTACAGCTGATGTGTGTGTGTGTGTGTGTGTGTGTGTGTGTGTGTGTGTGTGTGTGTGTGTGTGTGTTAGGGACTGCAGCCAGAGAGTGATATTGCAGCTGCTTTGCAGCACCTGCCATCTCTGTCAAAATAAACAGAGAGCTACACAGTGTACAGACACACACACACACACACAAGCATGCAGTGGCTGGTGGGTGTTTCTCAATCAGGAATTTAGAGGAATGGGGCTGAGGGGTTAAGAAGAGGGTGTGTGTGTGTGTGTGTTCTATTACGTAATTGCCATGCCATGATCAGATGGTGTTTTTCTATCACTGTCTGTGAGCTTGGTGCCTTTGTATGCGCGCGTGTGTGTGTGCATGGTGCCAGTATGTGTCTTTGTGATGGCCGTGTGTGTGATGCTGGTGTATGTGTTAGTGGGGCCATTGTGTGTGTGTGTAGTGCTGGTGTGTATGTTTATGATGGCCTTTTGTGTGTGTGTGTGTGTGTGTCCTCAACAGTAAGGCAAGGTTACTTGACGACTGGAGCTGCTTCAGTTGGGCGACTGTTGGGCTACTGCTTGTGAGGTACTCAGTCTGAAGATACCATTGGTGTTGGTTGGTGAGGTACTCAGTCTGAAGATACCATTGGTGTTGGTTAGTGAGCTACTCAGCCTGAAGATACCATTGGTGTTGGTTAGTGAGGTACTCAGCCTGAAGATACCATTGGTGTTGGTTAGTGAGCTACTCAGTGTGAAGATACTATTGGTGCTGGTTAGTGAGGTTCCCCTTCTATTGTAAACACTTTAGTTATCTTGGTAAGCACCAGAGCCATGGCTCAGGCGTCTGTTTCCCAAAAGCATAGTTGCTAACCAGTTAGCAACTTAGTTAGTTGTCAATGGGAAATTACATTGCAACCTACATAGTTAGCAAGTAAGGTAGCAACTATGCTTTTGGGAAACAGACCCCTGGTAAGCACTATAGAAATGGTGGTACAGTAGTAGTAGCGGTAGCAGTCCCATCTTAGAAGGCTTTTTAAAATCTAAGAACAGAGCAGACCCGTCACAGAACACCTTTTAGAATATGAGAACAGGCCCATCAGAACACTTTTACAATCTGAGAACATAAGAGGCCCTTCATAGAACATATTTTATAATCTGAGAACAGAACAGGCCCATCACAGAACGTCGTTCATTATCTGAGAGCAGAACAGGACAATTACATTGTTGCCCATGGCAAAACACCTTTTAGAATATGGGATAATCGGCCTATCGCAGAACACCTTACTGT
>JAODXP020000034.1:2314913-2319913 GCA_027497455.2 Sardinella longiceps
GGAGGTTCACACATTTCCATCAGATGTTAGATGGCAGCATTAGTAAAAGTAATATGCTAAACTATTTGCATTTGTGGTGAAGCAACGCCCTTTGTGGATAATGAGTCATGGGCTCGCATAAATTCGTATGGACACGGGCTGTTCTCGGGCCAGCACTTTGGTTCCCGCTGCAACTAATGCGGGAACCGGCTCCGGAAAACAGCATATGTGCTGTTTATAGTGGACTATGAGATTAGGATCGGGTTCTCTATGCTGTTCATAGTGGATTATGAGATTAGGGATCATATCATTTGATCATACTGGTGTATAGCTTTGTGTATTCAGCCATTTTAGGTCAAGGGTTTGGAGCTCTGTGGTTTTACTTGCCCGTGTCTTGGCCCCCTGGTTTGTGACATCACAGTTTTAAAGGGAAAGCCCAGGGGATGACATTACTGTTTTATTTTATTTTTTTTTTAATATATATTTTTTGGGCTTTTGCCTTTAGTTTGATAGGACAGTAAAGAGAATGACAGGAAATGAGTGGGAGCGAGAGACAGTAAGGATCAGGAAATTACCTTGGGTCGGACTCGAACCAGGGTCTTAGCGGCCGTTCACACTGAACATGCTTTTCTGCTTCTAAAACGCGAGTGCTCTGAAAAAGTGAGTTACAAAAACATGCAAGGTCGAAAGTGATAAAAGTAAGTCTTGTTACTATGACAGCTAGATTTGGCCAGAGACTTTATTATAGGAGGAGACACAGCACTCACTCGCCCTTTCCGAAACCAGTCCCTAGTGCCTCCCCCTACACACTTCCCCTTCGTTTGCGCGTCCACGTGAAGGGTAAGTGCCATCCGAAAGCAATTGGAAGTGGGTTATAAAGCCCTTCAGCGTTAAGTCAGCACCGATGCCGACTTTTCGAGGGTGTGTTCTGTTATTTACCGCTCGTGATGGAGCAGTTCATTTAAATGTTAGTTCCGCACGTCAGGTGGATGAAAACAACGAGATCCATGTTGCGTCAGATCCTTTCACGCCTACTGTAGGGAAGTTCGTCCGAAAGCATCTTGCCCTAATTATACCCTTCCCACTATGAAGGGTACTCGTTTAAGCCGCGGAGGTGACTTCCACCGAATGGATGGGGAATGGATCCACAGGGAATGGATTACACACTGTAGACACACGCATACGTACCAACCACATGGGAATCCCCCCCTCCCCACACACACACACACACACACACATATAGGGACATCTGTGTTACCCATACATTGACCAGACTGTGTCTAAGTATGAATCATGAGAAACATTTCTGCCATTCCAAGCATATGTTATTACTTGTAATTACTTCAATGACACTAATTCACTAATTCAGGTTCAGGTCTGGAAAAAATGAACATAAAGCTAAAGCTATGGTGCACGTTCTCACAGACTCCACACACACACACACACACACGCACACACGCACACACACCATTTACTCCATGGTCTCCATTACTTGAAGAATGACAAATATTTCGCTTTTGACTGAGTAGAAGACTATCAGAAACATTTGGCTTGTTGATTATTGAGCTGATGCGATCTCAGAGTAGTTTGGATAAGTCTAGATTGGAAACTGAACACAGTTGGAGCATTTTCTTATGTATTTTGGAAGTTTGTTTGAAAGCTGCGTCGACATATATAGTTCTAATAGCAGTTTTTTATAAACTAATTTGTTTTGATCTAAGAGACCAGGTGTCCGTTTCCCAAAAGCATAGCAAACCTGTTAACAGATAATCAATGTGTGTCCACACACACACACACACACACACACACACACACACACACACACACAAACAACGCATTATTTGTCAATAAAGAATTAGGCAGTGTTCACTGATTAACAAGTTTTTAAACATAAAACAGTTTACTTTTTTTTGTCATTGGGCGAGCTTAGCGTTATTGCATGTTAGTTGCTCTGATTGGTTGTAGCTGTCATACCCAAGGGTCTATTGATCGCTGTGTCTGTGAATTGTGTTTGTGGTGTGCATGAGCGTGTGTGTGCAACCATACGTTTTTGTGAGTGCACGTGAACCATACATATTTTAGTAGTTAGAAGTTATGGTATTTTAGAATTTAGTGCTTGTATGACACTGTTTCTTTGATGTGTGTGTGTGTGTGTGTGTGTGTGTGTGTGTGTGTGTGTGTGTCTGTGTGTACCTGCGTGTGTATGGGGTGGAGTGTGTAGGGGGGGTGCTTCAGCTGCTATGTGGTTTAGCTTTGCAGTGAGAACATATCAACAACTCCTCGGTTGCTAAGTGCCCAACTGGAACTCACGCCTTCACTTACACAAGACCAGACAGAAGAATGCAGTGGGGTGTGTGTGTGTGTGTGTGTGTGTGTGTGTGTGTGTGTGTGTGTGTGTGTGTGTGTGTAATAGTATATTAATATGAGATCCGCTTGTGAACAGATCCATGTTTTCGTGCAGTGAGCTTCAGCCCCAGCCTCAGCGTGTGTGTGTGTGTGTGTGTGTGTGTGTGTGTGTGTGTGTGTTCATGCAGGGCCTAACCCACCACAACTCACTTCTCTTTATGCTCGCTAATTCTCTTATTCTTTACATGCTGACAAAAATGAGAAAAACAGCTTCATGACGGTCAGCTCGACAAGAGAACCAACAAAGCTGCTGCTGCACCGTTATTGGTTACGCTTTCCCATTGCTTGTTGCCAATATTGTAATTTTTAATTTTTTGTTTCTGTCAGTCTGTCTTTTATGTCAGTCCGTCTGTTGGGGTGCTTATCTGCCTTTCTGTTATTTAGTGTTTGTGTTTGTGTGTGTGTGTGTGTGTGTGTGTGTGTACTACACACTGGCATTCAGCTGAATCTGGCAATGCAGACACACAAACATAAACAACTAGGCAGGCACATGGTGTCTGCCTGCATCCAGACGTACACGTTATTCCTGGTCAGAGGAGGTGAAGGAAAGGTTATATGTGTGTGTGTGTGTGTGTGTGTGGAGATGAAGGGATGGTGTATCTTATGAATTTATTTTTGCAAAGGGGTCTCACGTGAGACTGACACAAACAGGGGGACTGTAAAATCAGAGTGTGTGTGTCCGCATGGTTCTATATACACTCAGAACTGTGTGTCTATATTTGTTTGCAGTAGTGTGTGAAAGTTCATGTAATTGTGGATGAAGGTGTGCGTGTGTTTGTTTGTATGTTTACACACATGCATATATGTACTGTATAGCCTATGGCTTTGTGTGCTTATGAGTGTGTTTGCTCTCTCTGTGTGTGTGTGTGTGTGTGTGTGTGTGTGTGTGTGTGTGTGTATGTGCAGGCCTCTGGGTTCAGTCAGGAACTGTAGCTGGTGTGTGTGTGCGTGTGTGTTTATGTTCATGTGAGCATGCAGGACTGGGTCTAGTCAGGATCTGGAGCTGCTAGAGGTGTGTGTGTGTGTGTGTGTGTGTGTGTGTGTGTGTGTGTGTGTGTGTGTGTGTGTGTGTGTGTGTGTGTGGAAGTGGAGCAGTTAAAGTGCTAGACAGCTATGATGAGAGGAAGAGTTGAGGGGAAAGCGAGTGAATGAGTGAGAAAGAAACGGGGGGTAGAGAGAGAGCGGGGGAGAAGAGTAGAGAAAAAAGGGGTAGAGGAGGGGAGGCAGAGAAAGGGAAATAAGAGAGAGAGAGTAGAGGAGAGAGAAAGAAGGGGTTAGAGAAAGAGAGAGAGAGAAAGACGGACAGGAGAAAATGGGAGGGAGAGGAGAGAGAAAGTATGAACAGAAAAGGAAAAGGCAAACTGGGTGATGGGCAAAGGGGGAGAAAGATTGATGGAGAAAGAAGAATGGTGAGGGGGAAGAGATAGAGAGAGAGGGAGAGAGAGGGTGTGTAGTAGAGAGAGAGAGAGAGAGAGAGAGGGGACGGACGGACGGAGTTTGTCCACCAGTATGTGCACATGATTCCACTGCAGAATAAACACAACTTGGCCACTCCCACACTGACTCTTGCTGCCAATCAGATTACTTGTTGCCTTATTGGGGTGTCGGTATGGACACTGGGTGTGTGTGTGTGTGTGTGAGAGAGAGAGAGAGAGAGAGAGAGAGAGAGAGAGAGAGAGAGAGAGAGACGGGTGTTTGGGGGGGGGGGGGGTAAAGAAGTGTTGCACTCTTAGGTGAAATGTTAGTTCATCTGGTATAAACATTGCCCTGTGTGTGCGCATGTGAGCTAGAGAGAGACGGAGTGAGTGAGTGTCATAGCCGGGCAGAGTGTAATGATATCTATGACGTAGCTTATGTGTCTGATTTAACGTGGCTGTGCACAGGACTGAGTGCACACTGCCTTATTAGCATCCTCAGGCTACTGCTGCCAGACTGTGTTGGTAGATACAAGATGCGTCCAAAAGCCTAGTACCCGTGCTAGGTAGCTCGCATTTGCCGGACGTTACGTCAAACTAGGCTATCCAAAACTCAAGCGTGCTCCGAAGCACCTGCACTTCGATCGGGGCGATTTGAAGGATACATGCGATGCATGCTTTCTGCTCTACCATATCCCACAATCCTTAGCGCAGCCTCGTTCTCGCTTTGATCAGCCCAGAAAACATGGCGGCAAGTTTCAACTTAACTGAGTGGTTACGAGTTTGTAATATAATAAAATACACAAACCATGTTCAGGTTTTACTATCGAAAATGTTTATATTGTTATTTGTGTATTTCACGTGGCCTCATTTAACCATTTCACTCCCTATAATACACTAGGTAGCATAACGTTAGCTTGTTAGCTCACACTGTTGGCTTGACAGCTCATGCGTCAACACTAACGTACGCGACGGTGCTACCTGGTTCGGCTGTCCAAATGTGAAGATAACTGCCTGACGAGCACTCTCCCCATACCGTTGCTATGAAGCACGGTGCTACTAAGCGTCCTGCCTTGACTTTTGGATGCACCTAAAGTTAGTCCTGCCAGCCTGAACTGTTAGCTTCCTGAGGCTAGTGCTGCTAGCCTGTGGTGTTACCATCCTGAGGCTAGTCAGAGCCCGTTTACAGTGAGCCAGAGC
>JAODXP020000034.1:2324913-2349913 GCA_027497455.2 Sardinella longiceps
GTGTGTGTGTGTGTGAAGACGTTGCAGGGCTTTCTTGGTGATGTTTGTGATGGTCTAAGTCTATGGGTGGATGACGGATAGCAAAATTCAGACTGTCCTTTTGTCACACACGTATAAAAAATGGTAATTGTTAAGAATTGATATGGAAATGTTGTTGGTCTGATAGGATCAACTTCCTGCATACTAAAATTGTTGGTGTTGTATTTAAATTTTGACATAAAACAACTATCCAAACATAAAAAATGTCATATGGTGTGACTGTCCACTATGCGTGTGATTTTCCTAATTAGAATGTATATCCATATAAAGTATAAATACTTTAAAATTTTACCAGGCAAATAAAATAAGTGGATGTTTTCTATAACCACAGAAAGTTTCGATGCCCATGCATAACGTCCAACTAAGTTCTAATCAAATATATTTTGTCCCTACAATGGACGTCATATGGTGTGACACTATATTTTATATTTTCAACGGGCATTAATTTGGACATCATTGCCATGACACGGACCCTGCTTAATCAGGAAGTTACAATAGCATGTCAGGAGTGATTGCCATGGTCAGGAGGTCAGGTCTGCCTTTTAGATTTTTATATAAAAAGCTCCATATCCGACATCATCAATAGTGGCCAAAAAATTGTGTCTTATGGTGTGACATCATTTGCAATAAAAATTGTTATTTTTCACAAATCTTCTTTATGAATTCTTAGAAAGCATTGCTGCCATGTGGTCAGTTGCATGCTAAATAATATCTAGCTGTATTTAGTTGTCTAATAAATTAGATAAACTGTCAAAATGTCATATGGAGTGACACTATGTCATATGGAGTGACATTGTTATTACATTGTTATTACATTGGGACATTGAAAATGTACAGTCACACTATATGACATTTCTGTCACACTCTATGACCAAACTGCATTTTTATATTGAAATATATGTAAAAACACAAATTCAATTTAAAAATCATATATGAAATATATTAAATCTGTGATAAGAATTTAGCAAAATAGGATCTGTACAATTTATATTTCCCTTTCCCATTTTTCCCCCATGTCACCATGTTTCACATGTAATATGCAGTTAAAAAATAGATGTTATCCCTAAAGTTCTTTTCAGTGGACTTCAAAATTCATTGTTAATGATTTTATTTTCATGAAATACCTTTTTTTGCGCTGATACATTGTGATTTGGTGCATTTCATCATATGGCGTGACACTATGTCATTTGGTGTGACGTCAAATAATCATAGAAAACGTCATAAAACAAGACTTTCTAACTGACAAATCATGACAAAATCAATAGTGTAGAAAGGAAATGACATCTGCAAGAATCTCAAGAATTTTGAGCAACTTTTGACAAAGAATGTCAGAAATACGCTAAAATATCTGGTTAGAGTTCAGACCATTCTCCTCCTTGACATAATAACTTGTCAAATGTTAAGTTTTTATCCTAAATATTCACAAGCAAATGTTGCATATCAAAGCAAACATGATTAATAAGTACATTGACGTAAATGAAAGAAGAAAAAAATATCAAATTTTTATTTTATATCAATTGTTTTAATGTCACACCATATGACAGTTTTAGGCACTACCTTGACAAATTCATATATAAATACTTATTTTAATTAAAAAATGTAAAAAATATTTACGTATTGGTTAAGTTTAGACTCACAGCAACACATATAAACACTTTTTAGGGATGATATTTGAAGTTTTTTAAAAATCCTTTTTTCAGGCTTATTTGTCATCCACCCCTATGTGAGGTTGTCTGTGATGTGGACGCCCAGAAACTTGGTGCTCTGAACAATCTCAACCGGAAGTTGTTCGTACAGGTGTGTGTGTGTGTGTGTGTGTGTGTGTGTGTGAAGACGTTGCAGGGCTTTCTTGGTGATGTTTGTGATGGTCTAAGTCTATGTGAGGTTGTCTGTGATGTGGACGCCCAGAAACTTGGTGCTCTGAACAATCTCAACCGGAAGTTGTTCGTACAGGTGTGTGTGTGTGTGTGTGTGTGTGTGTGTGTGTGTGTGTGTGTGTGTGTGTGTGAGAGAGAGAGAGAGTGAAAAGCCTATGTGGCTCCTTTTGTACACATGTAAATTAAAGGTATATTCCTGTATGTGGACGATTGGACGATTAGTCCTCTCTAGGCTAGCTCTACTAACATAGCCTATGGGACCAGCTGCTATGCTCTTGTGTTGGGATATATGCTTACACACACACACACACACACACACACACACACAGGTCCCACTCTGAACATACACACACACCCCACTCACTGGTCCACACTAAATACACACTGACACACTGGTCCACACTAAATGCGCACGTGCTCCCCCCACACACACACACAGATCCACAGTAATCCCCTGTACTGTGTGTGTTATTTGTTTGTTTGTCCTGGAGCAGCTTTAAGTATATTAACCTCTGTATTTCTGCCCCACTGAGACCAGCATTAGCAGTAGCAGCACACTTCTCACTGGTATGGCCTTTGGCTTCAGTCTACTGCCCCCTGGAGGTGGATATGTGAACAGCACATACTGTAGCAGCCCTGTGGGGGTCTGGTCGTGCATACTGCACCACTGGCCCATTAAGGGGCAGTCTCTCCTGTGGGGGTCTGTTATTGCAGTCACTAATGTGCTCTTGTGCATTTCTGTGCAGGCGTCACAGCAGACGGCCCGGGGTCCTCTCGGCTCAAGCAGAGATCCCACAGGTATGTGGATTCAGTTCCTCCATCTGGGGCAGTGCTAAGGAGTGGGATAGTTAAGTGTGCCTGTGCGTGTGTGTGTGTGTGTGTGTGTTGCTTTTATCTGTGTTTGTGTATCATTTATTTGCGATATGTATGTGTGCATGTATCAGTTTATATTGGGTGGTGATGGCGCAGTTGGTAGAGGTGCCATTCGGTAACTGAAGGGTTGCCGGTTAGAGCCCCACTCCACCTGACTCCATCGAGGTGTCCTTGAGCAAGATGCCTAACCCCAAATTGCTCCTGGTGAGCTCTGCCACTGGTCTGTGTGAATGGGTGAATGTGAGGCATGAATTGTAAAGCGTGAGAAAAGTGTGTGTGTGCATTATGTGAATGTTTGTGTGTGTGTGTGTGTGTGTGTTCCAAGAAAAGATCTTTAACCCTGTGTCTAAGCTTAAAGAGGCTAATGATTAGTGATCCTTATTTCCTGGAGGAAAACCATGTCCCTGAAAAGCCCCTGACACTCTCTCTCTCTCTCTCTCTCTCTCTCTCTCTCTCTCGTCTCGTCTGTCTGTGTGTGTGTGTGTGTGTGTGTGTGTGTGTGTGTGTGTGTGTGTGTGTGTGTGTGTGTGTGTGTATCCATATATGCGTGTACATGCAGCCATTTCACCATGCAGTATGTGTGGGGTTTAGATATTAGAGTGGTAAAAGTTGTATAAAGAAAGCACTGTACTGTTGCTTAGAGTGAAAGGAGCCCTATTGTGTTGAAGTCCCTCCCTTGATAGCATCCCTGACTAACTACCTAAATGATGATGAACTCTACCTAAATGCTACCCTACTATTCACTGCTACCCTAATATTGCCTCTACTATTGATCTGCAGGCTCTTCCATTTCATTGACAGCTCTACAAACTATGCTTTAACCATGTAATACTGTCAGACAATATTCTGTACTCATACTACTATGTTACTTAGTCAAAGCCATCACTAGACCTGTGCGGGTACCTCATTGGGCCCCAGGCCATCACTAGACTATTGACTGTGACTGTACTTCACTGGGCCCCAGGCCATCACTAGACCATTGACTGTGACTGTACTTCACTGGGCCCCAGGCCATCACTAGACCATTGACTGTGACTGTACTTCACTGGGCCCCAGGCCATCACTAGACCATTGACTGTGACTGTACTTCACTGGGCCCCAGGCCATCACTAGACCATTGACTGTGACTGTACTTCACTGGGCCCCAGGCCATCACTAGACCACTGACTGTACTTCACTGGGCCCCAGGCCATCACTAGACCATTGACTGTGACTGTACTTCACTGGGCCCCAGGCCATCACTAGACCATTGACTGTGACTGTACTTCACTGGGCCCCAGGCCATCACTAGACCATTGACTGTGACTGTACTTCACTGGGCCCCAGGCCATCACTAGACTGAACTGGGCCCCAGGCCATCACTAGACCATTGACTGTGACTGTACTTCACTGGGCCCCAGGCCATCACTAGACCACTGACTGTACTTCACTGGGCCCCAGGCCATCACTAGACCACTGACTGTACTTCACTGGGCCCCAGGCCATCACTACACCATTGACTGTGACTGTACTTCACTGGGCCCCAGGCCATCACTAGACCACTGACTGTACTTCACTGGGCCCCAGGCCATCGCTAGACCATTGACTGTGCATGTACTTCACTGGGCCCCAGGCCATCACTAGACCACTGACTGTATGGGTACTTCATTGGGCCCCAGGCAGTTGGGTTGAGCCCATGAGGCATAAATCTGCCCAAGGTTTCTTCTTAAAATGAACTATAAATAGAAAGGGAGTTTTTCCTTGCCCCTGTACTCATGGGAGCTTCTCCTGTACTGTAAAGCGCCTCGTGGCAAAGGGTTCGTGTTTGGCGCAAATTAAATTGAATTGAATCAGAATTGAATTGGTCAGACTGCTGTGTGCAGTAGTGATGCGCGGGCCGATGATTTTTACGACCCGCCCCGACCCGACCCATCACGCAGCCAACCCAGCCCGCCCGACCCGAAAGATTTAGCAATGATTTTTAACCCGACCCGACCCGCTTTATGCAAACTGGGGTCGGGCTCCGTTACGGTGAAGTGAATGAGATATGTGTGGGACACTGTCAATAAACTGGTCATAATGTCTTTTTGGAGTCATTGAGGATTTTTTGGATGTATTTATCATATTCTACAACTGCCTATCATCATTTCAAGCCAAGTAATGTAAGTTGTTATAGTTCGTATTTGTAGCAGAAGTTTAATTCAGCAGGTTAGGCAGCTGCATTTTACTACAAATTGTTAGCGAGCTAACGCTAACGAGCTAGTTAACGTAATTTTTTTAAATTGAGAAGTGGTGTTTCATTGAATGACAACAAGCTGGACAATGTTGTCGAGATTAGTTTAAGTTGACAGACCAAAAATAAACGAAGGCTAGTGCAAAATATTACGTTTAAGCGAAGTCTAAAACGGTTTGCTTCTAGTTAGCATACTGTTGCTATGTTACTTGCTATTCACTTGAACTAGTCCGTTAGCATTGGTGCCGTGCGCAGAGGGAGAGAGAGCAAACACACAGGTGCAGGCGCTGTCAATTGGCATTCTGCTGTCTCGGATGTGCGTGTGATTTTAACATTGTAATTATGACTGTCTGTGATCTGACCCGACCCGACCGCAACCCGTGGATTCTTAAGAAAATAATGGCCCGACCCAACCCGGCCCGCGGGCTAGCCCGAGGGTCCCGCCGGGCTCGGGCCGACCCGCGCATCAGTAGTGTGCAGAAAAGGAACATCTATTGGAGGATTGGGGCATAGGAAATGAATAGTTCTAGGAGGATTGGGGCATAGGAAATGAAACTAACCGAATGGAGCTCAGACACTCTCTCTGGGTGTTAGTTGTAGGGCTGGGCGATATGAGCCAAAACTGATATCCCGATATTTTGGGGCCAAGGGGCGATATACGATATATATCGATATTTTAACGACGAAGAGTGAAACGGGCCAACAGCTCTGCAACATTTAACATTTATTTATTTATTTTAATTTTCGTCCTGTTCAACATGGATTGGTGGAGGTGAATACCAATTCAAAAAAATAATAATAATAAATAATAGTTGTAGCATGATATTGATATAATTTTTGCTATCAGAAATCATTAACATGTTCAAGTAGTGCCAGACAGATGTTGTCTTTTATGTACCTAGTTCACAAGTTTACAAAAAAAAAAAAAAAAATTGGATGGTGGCCCTTTAAATTATAGCCTACTAGGCCTATATTTTAAACAGGCTCAATGAAAAAATGGCATTATGATCTAGGCCTACATGAGTAGACCTACATTGCATGAGCATACCTTTAAAATGCATTTTGCCATATTGCCATTTTGCCCTGCAAAAAGCTCTCAGTGACGAAGTGATTTGAAGATGAGAGAGAGACAGAGGGTATACGTTCAGATATGCGTCTGCATATCTATAGCCAATGCTATTGCTATAATGACGCTCACAAACATCTCTCTCTCAGTTGCGCTCCGAACTGTTTCACCGTCCTCTCTCACTCGCGCTGTAATTTTGAAACTGATATTTGCGGGGTATTCCGTTCAAGAGAAGAGATTTCTAAGCGACAACATTAATCATCTAGCTAATTAACAACCTAAATATGGAACATGCGAGTTAACGTCTATGATTGCGTCGGTAAAATATTTGTTTTCACTGACATCGGAGTTACACTAAACTTCGGAGCAACAGAGCAGACTAGACGCATACACCTGTGTGTAAGTGCGTGTGTAGGCATGAGTTAGCAGTAGGCCTACTTCAAGTAGGCTAATAGGCTACAAACACAGGACATACAGTACTGAAACGTTAGAATTGCAATTTGGCAGCACGTGCATTATGAAAGGGGCGCTGTTGAGCAACGTGAGAGAACTGGCTCTGGTTGCGGCAGTGATGGGTCAAAACACAATAGAGCGAGTGGATTTTGATAAAATGGTCCAACATTAAGATGACACCGATATGACGATATTATTAATTACAATCCGATATCAAAAACATATCGTATCGTAGTCGTAATACCGGAATATCTCCCAGCCCTAGTTAGTTGCCGCCATATATTTAGCTCCGCCTGTGTGCTATCAAATGAGCTGAGTGACCATTTAAAGGGTTAGGGTGTATAAGCTGAATGAACTCAAACAACAGGCCATGTGTTAATTCACACCACATTTCTCCTTTAAATGGTTGGGGTATAATCTGAGTGACCCTTTAAAGGGTTACCCCTTGGTCACACGGGCGATAATATTACTGGTGTTGGGAGACTAGTTCCCATTCATTTTCAATGACAGTAGGCAACAGCGATTAACGGCGAGCAACTGAGCAACAGATCGCCTGGTGGGCGGGGAAAAAATAGAAATGCAGGCTATTTTCTGCAAAAGTTGGGCGATTTAACCAGGCGATTTGTCATAAACGCCAATCAGAGTGAAGCCATGCGTGACGGCATACTTTCAAAAAGAATTTTGATCTGACACCTGTCATGGCGGAGCTAACTCAAAAATCGCATTTATCTGTTGACAACCTAACAAGTTAAGGACTTATGACTTGATATTTTGTAAAACGAGGCGGCAAATGAGGTAAGATAAAACTGAAAACATGGGTTTTGTAACACAAAAATACATCTGTGGCGATATACGTTGTCGCTACCAGACGCATATTTTAGCAACGAACGGTAGCAACTAACTTCATACGAGTCACGCCTCCTTGGCAACTGAGTTGCTTGTTCAAATTGCCCAGTTGCCTTCCCGTGTGACCACAGGGTGAGTGTGTATAATCTGAGTGACCATAAACAACAGGGCCATGGGTTGATTACCACATTTCTCCTTTAAATGGTCAGTGTGTATAAGCTGAGTGACCCTAAAGGGTTGGCTTGTATAAGATGAGTGACCCTTTAAATGGTCAGTGTGTATAAACTGAGTGACCCTAAAGGGTTGGCTTGTATAAGATGAGTGACCCTTTAAATGGTCAGTGTGTATAAACTGAGTGACCATAAACAACATGGCCATGGGTTGATATACAGTAGTACACCACATTTCTCCTGAAGTGTCCACATGGACGGTTTTGGAGTGCCCACTTAGCTTGAACATGTTAGGGGTGTTCCACAAGAGGCAGACATTGGATTTTGACCCTTTTGGTGCTCCGTAATGAGGTGTCTCTTATATGTGGACCTTGGTGACTTGTGAAGTTTTTGGACATGGCATTAAGATTGTCAGAGAGTGCCCACTTGGCTTGAACATGTGAAGAGTGTTTCACAAGAGACAGGTATTGGATTTTGACCCTCTTTGTGCTTCGTAATGAGGTGTCTTATGTAGACTTTGGTGACTTGTGTGCAGTCTTTGGACGTGGCATTAAGCTTGTCAGGGATTAGACCTATGACATCGTAGCTCAAGTACAAGTACTTACACAACAATGCAGCATACAGCTAAATACAGCATACAGCTAACATTTTAATGAATGACATTACATACAGTAGGCTACAGAACTAATTTTAATGAACAGACAGGTCAGGGTTGCTTTGCTACACTGGTGCTGTGTGGTTTAGTGTAGGCCTACTACAGACAGATCAGGATTGCATTGCTGCTGTGTGCTGTGATGTTTAGTGTGCTATGGTCAGGTCAGTGTTTTCACACATCACACGCATAATTCTACAGTTCAAAACATTGTCTGTCCAGGAATGCTCTGTTCACTTCTGCTTGTCAGTGTCAATATCAATTCAATTCAATTCAATCCAATTAAATTTTATTTGTAGAGCGCTCAAATACAGTGCATTTGTCTCGCGGCGCTTTACAGACAGTATGGGAAGCATCCATGTTATGAATTTAACTGACCTTTTATACTTTTTATACCACTTATCTTACCTAAAGCACTTACAATACCACTTATCTAACCTTAGAACTGTGTTTTTGTGTCTCCTTCTGTGCCAGTTTTGAGATTGACCGCACTCCTTCACATAAACCTGAGCTGGTGAAAAGTGCATCTGACATCGATGCCAACCTCAGAGCAATCCTACCCAAGGGTGAGTAGAGTACAGTAAGCTACACAAGGCTGGACACCATCACTATAAGCTATGTTGAGCTGTTAGGAGAGGCTAGGCACCACTACATGCTAAGTTAACTGCTATGTCAACAGCTTTACGCTATGCTAACTGCTATGGGGAACAGCCATGTTAACTGCAGTGGGAACAGCCATATGCTATGCTAACTGCTAAGGGAACAGCCACATGCTATGCTAACTGCTATGGAAACAGCCATATGCTATGTTAACTGCTATGCTAATAGCTACTCTATGCTAGCGCTATGTCTTAGCTTCTGACTGTTAATGTATATCAGGCACTATGCTACGATACACAGCTACACTGTTAGGATTTGCCAAATTTTCCAATTTTTTGTCCTAGTGACTAGGAGACCTATGCTATGCTGAGCTTAGTAATACGCTGCCAAACTACATGACGCAAAGCAGTAAATGGTGTAGAGTCAGTCATTATACCATAAAAGACTAACCTCCATTTACAAGACTGCACAAGAAAACAAAAGTTTCTAGGCTTAGTTTAACCCCGTTGTAGCAGGCAAAAAAGAATCATGCAAAGCTCCGATACTCATATTATGAAACAGAATATATGAATCAGAATACTTCATGAAATTAATCAGAATGTAATTTCTTTCTCCGGTGCTCTTTTTCAGTCTCAGAACTGCGAAAACAATTTGAATCCTCAAAGTCAAGTGAATCTGAAATGAACAGGTAAAATCTCCAAAACCCATGAGGCCTGTGTGATCAGAGCTCACCTGTAGTCATCTGTGTTGTCGGAGCTCACCTGTAGTCGTCAGTGTGATTGAAGCGCACCTGTAGTCATCTGTGATTGGAGCTCACCTCTAGCGGCCTGGGATGGAGCTCACCTGTAGCTGTTTTTACCTCATTACTCTCTTGTCTCCTCTTGTCTCATCCTTCCTTCTGGCAACTTTATTTAGTTTATTTATTCATTCATTTATTCATTGTCTAATTTTAAACTAATTTTCTTTTTTGATAGCTTGTATATCTTTTTTTCTCCTAACTTTCTCCTAACTCTGAGAACAATTTCCCCTTGTGGGATCAAATAAAGTCTTATCTATCGAACTCTCCCTTCCTACCACTCCCAGGAAAGAGCGCATCGCTCGCAGGTTGGAGGGGATCGAAGCAGACAACTCCCCCACTCTGGTCTCTAGCGTGCAGCATGTGCCTGGGCTGGTGACCAATCGCCTGCTGGAGGAGGACACACCCCGCTACATGCGCGCATCAGACCCATTTGACCCAGGAGGTGTGGCTTAGAAACTGTTATTAGTAGATATATTACTAACTAATAGTTATATATTAATTAATACTTATGCATGTAGTTACATTAGTAATTAATTAGTAGTTATATCGCTACATGTGCACATCAGACCCATATGACCCAGGAGATGTAGCTTAGTAACTGTTATTAGTAGTTATATTAGTAACTAATAGTTATATTAACTAAATAATTAGTAGCTATATTGCTACATGTGCGCATCAGTCCAGTGTGACCCAGGAGGTGTGGGTTAGTAACTGTTATATATTGGTAGATATATTGGTAACTAATAGTTATATATTAGTAGATATATCATACCTGCAAACTTGTCACCTTTCGGCGAAATTCGCCGTTTTGAACTCAAAATATGTCATTTACGTGAATCGTGTAAATCCGAAGAGTTTTTTTTGAGGGGGGGGGGGGGGGTTGACGGCCGGCCGACCATGGACTTATATTATAGCTGTAGAGAGTACATATGGCAGGGAGCGAGTTTTTTTTTTCCCCACCGCATTGGTCCAGTCTGGCGGCAGACAGGCGCACCTGTAACAACGCGCCAAAGCAGCCATGGAATCATCTTCCATTCTCAGTGCTGCCATCAAAACGTAGTAAAATTATACAATTTAGCGCTATTTTAAAAGAGATTTTCGTTTTGATGCTATTATGATAGACGGTGGCTTTGCAAATGTCGTTGTAGCCTACAGTTAAATTGCCGTTTTAATCAGCCAAATATGAGCTATGTCATCGCCGGTATCGTTAGGCTACTTTTGTACGCACAATGCAAAGCTCTACAGAAAACTACAAAATAAAAGCACTAACCCATTTATGCAGGATTTAATAAAAAATACTAAAACTATTTATTGACTCCGTTACATAGGCAACGGTAATGGAAGAAAAGCGCAGTTTAAAGCAAACGGCAGGCCTCATCTAAATGGTCGAGAATGTCATTTACACAATAATCTTGTTAGTAAAGCAAGCAATTTCTATGGGCTCGCCGCGCAGGTTTTCGAAATAGTTTTCTCCTAATTGCTTGAACCTCTGAAGCTGTGTTTCTAGTGGACTCCGTTATGCAGGGGGTTAGAAAACTTTTTTCTAAAACCTGCGCACCATCCTCACAGTTTTCACTCTTCAAATGGTTCATGTGTATCTTCCCTGGCTGGCTTGGCCGCTTAACCTAAATGGAATTATTTTATTAGCTTAGAAATCTAGACGTAGGCTACTCTTCTTGTGATAGCAGAGCCCATTTATTAAAATTTATCTGGTGATAGTCTCTGGTATTATCTTAGACGGAGGAGGAGCTCAATATGGAAGCCCATTTCCGCCACATTAAAAAAGCAATCTGGGTCAAATAGGCTACTATGAGGCCTTTGTAGAAAATAATGTTAATCCTATTGCTATTTCATTTATATGGAAAAACATTGAAAATATAAATATATTATATAAATATATTTATATAATAGGCATATTTCTATAAATATATTTATACAGTATTTATATAACATTTATAGCCAACACTACTCCATGCAATGTACCACAATTCATTTACAATTAATTTTTAATTTATTACTTTACCACCCCCCCCACCCCCCCCCCCCCCCGCCGCGCGCGCACATCGGTTTGTCACCTTTTTCAACCCTTATGAGTTTGCAGGTATGATATATTATTAGTAATTAATTAGTAGTTATAATGCTACTTGCACGCATCAGACCCATGAGACCCAGGAGGTATGGCTTAGTAACTGTTATATTTTAGTAGATATATTAGTAAGTAATAGTTATATATTAATTAGTATTTATACATTAGTAGTTATATTAGTAATTAATTAGTAGTTATAGCGCTACATGCACGCATCAGACCCATTTGACCTGGGAGGTGTGGCTTAGCTATATAAAATATAAGGGTCATTTATGGTCTTTTTTGTGCCTTTATTGTCCAGAGAGTAGAGAGCAGACAAAAAACAAGTGAAAGGCCTGAGGCATCCTTAAAAACTGCTCTCTGATTTGTTATGTTGGCCAACCTAAGAATCCTAAAAAAAAAATCTCCCTCTTCTTCTCTTATGCTCTTCCTCGTCTTCCTCTCCATCCCTCATTATGTTCTCTTTTTTCTCTCTGTCTCTCGCCCTCTCTCTCTCTCTCTCTTTCTTTCTTTTTCTTCTCTGGTAATGTTCTCACCAGCAGTGTGGCGTTACCCAGGTGAGGAACCTCAGGGCACCACCACAGAACGTCAGTCTCGTGCTCGGAACCGTGGGGAACCCGTAGGTCCGTCTCAGGCTGGGCCCATGGAGCAGGGTGTTCCGCTGGACACGGTTCCAGCTCTAGTTGGGAGTACCAAAGCTGAGAGGATCGCCCGCTACAAGGCCGAGCGACGACGCCAGCTCTCGGAGCGCTACGGGCTCCTCCTAGACCAGGAGGCAGAGACAGAACGAAATGCAGCGCGCCAATCACGGTCACGACGGGACGGAGGAGGGGGGAGGAGCCAAGCCCAGGAGGAAGATGACCGGCGTAGTCTTGGAGACGGCAGGAGCCGCGTGCAGCACAGCCAATCGGGTGTGGGGAGGGTCTTTATGTCATCCAATCCTGACGGCACGCCAGCAGAGCCACTCCCAGCTGATAGAGGGAGGCGGGACTCACTCTCTGAGCGTGAGCGTGCTCATAACGTGGAGAATCACAGGCGCGGGAGTCGCACGCGTCAGCAGCAGCAGCAGCCGCTTGAGGATGCCCCGGTTCCTATGGAAACGGCTGTGGGCAGAGGTGTGGTGGCCGTGCCCAGCTCTCCGCGCTCAGCCAGACGGGCATCGCTACCCTCCACGCGCCACGGCATCTCCCCTGGCGACCTGTTCATCGAGCAGCAGGCTCAAAACATCCTCAACAGACAGGGGTGAGTACAACAGCACATCGTCAGTATACATTGGTGAGTTTTAACATCACATCAGCAGGATACATCATTGAATTTAACATCACATCAGCAGGATACATCGGTGAGTTTAACATCATACCAACAGGATACATCAGTGAGTTTAACAGCAAATCATCAGCATACATCAGTGAGTTTAACATCACATCAGCAGGATACATAAGTGAGTTTAACATCACATCAGTAGTATACAGTACATCAGTGAGTTTAACAACATCCTCAACAGACAGGGGTGAGTTTAACAACACATCATCAGTATACATCAGTGAGCTTAACAACATCCTGTAGTGTGACAACAGTCTCATTCTATACCGTTGTCCTGTATTGTGGTGACTGTCCCAGAGTGACCGTTTATACATACACACACACACACACACACACATTGTCCTGTAGTGTTGTTTCTCAATTCCAGTATTTATAGACACACACACACACACACACAAACACAGAGTCTCATTCTTTGCTGTTGTCTTGCAGTGAGGTAACTGTCCCAGAGTGACTGTTTATAGACAGACACACACACACACACACACACACACACACACACACACACACACACACACACACACACAGTCATGCTATGCTGTTGTCCTGTAGTGTGGCAACTCTCTCCCAGAGTGACTGTTTATAGACACACACACACACACACACACACACACACACACACACACAGAGTCTCATGCTATGCCGTTGTCCTGTAGTGTGGCAACTCTCTCCCAGAGTGACTGGGATCTTGCTCTACGCTCAGATATCGACACACACTCCATCAACTGGCCCTCCAGGTACTGAGAGCGGTGTGTGTGTGTGTGTGTGTGTGTGTGTGTGTGTGTGTGTGTGTGTCAGGGAGAACGAAAGATTTTAAAATGGCTTCTGTTTCCTGAAACCCACCTAACTTCTCAAACCTTGCTTATTCAAGCTTTGCCAAACACACACACACACACTGTAGCAGTCAGTAACACAAACCTGTAGACAGACAAACAAATACTGTTGTCTCTTTGTAAACATACATATGCACACACACACAAACACACACACATACAAACACACACACACACACACACACACACACACACACACACACACACACACACACACACAGACACACACACAAACAGCCTTCAGTTTCTAACTGCCCCACACCCTCCTCCATAGAATGTGTGACTGGAGTAAGAAAGGTGTGTGTGGTGTGTGTACGTTGACACACTGACTGGTGTTCTTTCATGATGGAGTAACTCATCAGGTGGAGTGATCCCGCTGACAGAGTAACATCTTCCTTTGTTTGTGTGTGTCTGCGCGTGTGTGTGTTTGTGCGTCTGTGTATGTGTGTGTGTGTGTGTGTGTGTGTGTGTGTGTGTGTGTGTGTGTGTGTGTGTGCTGATGGAGTAACTCATCTGGTGGAGTGATCCCGCTGACAGAGTAACACCTTCCGTTGTTTGTGCTAATGTTAACGTGGCAAGCCTCCCTCATGCATCCCCACATTACTGTATATGCCTGCTCCAGCCTTTCTCTGGTCCAGCAGCTAGTCTATTTGTGTGTGTGTGTGTGTGTGTGTGTGTGTGTGTGTGTGTGTGTGTGTGGGAGAGAGAGAGAGAAAATCTTTAAAAAGTAAACTTTCCCTCATATGATGTTTTAACTAAATGTTGAACATTCTGGTTTGTTTGGTAGAATGTGGACAACAGTCCAATGTTGTTGTGAAGAGGATGTGTGTGTTTGTGTCTGTGAGAGAGACTGCTGGTCTTGCTGGTTGTAAGTAGGAAGTGTGTGTGCGTGAGACTGTTGTTGGCTCTGAAGAAGTGTGTGTGTGTGTGTGTGTGTGTGTGTGTGTGTGTGTGTGTGTGTGTGTCACTATTTGTAAATAGGACAGGTTGAGGACCATTTTGAGCTGGTTTATGAGCAGGGCTTCCACAGGTGGTGCAAGGGCGGAAGGGGTGGGACAAGGAATGAGGGGGTGGTTGAGGTTGAAGAGAAGTAGTAAGGGTTGAGTGGTGTGCGTGTGTGCATGTGTGTGTGTGTGTGAGAGAGAAGAGAACTAGTAAGGGTTGAGTGGAATGACCAACTCTGAGAGAAATCAGTAATTAAGCCTGTTCCAACAGTAGAGCTATTCTTTTTCAACCCCTTCTCCCCCTTACACACACACACACACACACACTAGATCAAGCTTTGAGTGTGTGAGCGTGTGTGTGCACTAAACTCATTCTCTGCTCTTCTCCTGTAAAGAATCCGGTTCCGAGAGAGGCAGGCGAGAGACGATCGGAGTTCAGACACAGGTTCAGACCCCCCAGGGCCTCGGCGACATCCCACCGTTATCCCCACGTACCTGGCACCCCGCTCCGAATCTCACGGGGGTTACCAGCGCTCCCTCAGCTCCGAGCGCTCCATCCACCAGCGCCCTCGAAGCGTAGAGCGTCCCAGCTACCAGAAAACCCCAAGTTACGAACCCCCAAACTATCAGCGCACGCCCAGCGCCGAACCCCCAAACTATCAGCGCACAGGCAGTGCCGAACCCCCGAGATACCACCCCCATCACCACCCTGCTGTTGACAGTCCACGTTATCAATATGCACCAACCTATGAACCACCAAGCTATCAACGCACCCCGAGTGCAGAGCCCCCACATTACCAACGCACCCCTAGTGCAGAGCCACCAGTGTACCACCGAACGCCAAGCGCCGAACCACCAGTTTATCACCAGCACGCTGCCAGTGCAGAGCCCCCAGTGCCCCCTGGCCACCCTGTAGCCATCGGGCACCCACCGGTGTACGGACACGCCCCTACATTTCGAGATCCTCATCCTCCTTCTGCTCCTGCCCACAGAGACATCCAGAGACCTCCCCCCTCTGGTGTCCATGACAACCAGCAGGCCATGCTGAGACATGGGAGTGTTCCGCAGCACCAGCAGCCTGCGTACAGCATGGGCCAGCCCTCAGATGCCCCTTTTGTGCCTTATAAACATCCTCCTCCTCCTCCTCAGGCTCCTGGCTACACACACCAGTCACACCAGTCTCCAGCGCAGGGTGTTGGCTACACACATCAGTCTCCAGGGCAGGCTCCAGCCTATGCACACCAGCAGCAGCAAGCCCCGGATGTTGGCTACACGCCCCAGCAACCAGCTCAGGCTCCAGGCTACACACCACACCACAGCCCCCCAAAGGCCTCTCTTCCACCACACGTCCCCATGGAGACGATAGAACCTCATGGGTATGCACCCCCCTCCTCTGTTAGGCGTGCTACAGGCAGAGGGGAAGGGGAACCCAGACGCAGGTCTAGCTTAGACCACCATAGAAGAGAACCTCAAAGAGAAGACCACCACTGGAGGGACCCCCAAAGAGACCTTCAACAGAGAGAACCACAGAGAGAAGATTAC
Organism: Sardinella longiceps; assembly: GCA_027497455.2. Lineage (NCBI taxonomy): Eukaryota > Metazoa > Chordata > Actinopteri > Clupeiformes > Clupeidae > Sardinella > Sardinella longiceps. Next base: position 2,341,229 of record JAODXP020000034.1, read on the forward strand.
CATACGAGAGAACCTCAACAAGTGGACTATCAAAGGAGGGGACCTAGACAAGAATATGATCTTAGAACAGAAACTCAACGATATAACTATCAAGGCAGTGAACCTCCCCACAAAGACTACCAGAGGGGGAAGCCTCAGGAAGATCTTCAACAGAGGGAACCACAAAGAGTAGACTACCACAAGACAGAACAAGAACAACAGGACTATCAAAGGAAGGAACGCCAACAATTTGATTACCAGAGGAGGGAACATCAAAGAGGTGAGATCTCCAAAGAGGAACCTCAGAGGATGGAACATCACAGAGTAGAGTTCCCCAGAGAAGAACCTCAAAGGAGGGAACATCATAGAGTAGAATTCCCCAGAGAAGAACCTCAAAGGAGGGAACGTCATAGAGTAGAGTTCCCCAGAGAAGAACCTCAAAGGAAGGAATCTCGAAGAGGTGAGATCTCCAGAGAAGAACCTCAGAGAAGGGAACGTGAAAGAGGTGAGATCGCTAGAGAAGAACCTCAGAGTATGGAACGTGATACAGTTGAGTTCCGCAGAGAAGAAAATCAGAGGAGGCAACGTGAAAGAGGAGATATCGCCAGAGAAGAACCTCAGAGAAGGGAACGTGAAAGGGGAGAGATCGCCAGAGTAGAACCTCAGAATATGGAACTGGAAAGAGGCAAGATCCCCATGGAGAGCCTCCAGAGGGATCACTATGAAGAGGCTCAAAGTGGCCGGATCCAAAGAGTAGAAGATGGTCAAAGAGTAGATGCTCACAGAGGGACCCATCCACCATGGGAACCCCAGAGGCCAGAGCCACAATGGACAGACATCTCCAAGGAGGATATCCAGAGAGAACCCTCTCGACGGGAGGCTCAAAGAGCAGAGCCCCAAAAGGGGCAGGTTCCAGAGTCTCTGGGTGAGGAACCTCAGAAAAAGGAAGCCCTTAAAGGGGAGCCTCGTAGAGTGGAACCTCCTCATTCTCAACCTCAGAGGGAACCCCTTATAGAAGAACCAGAGCAAGGAGAACCTTATCAAGAACCACAGAGAGAAGAAAATCAGAGAGAACCCCAGAAAGCAGAATCTCAAAAAGGGGAACCTCCGCAAGCGGCCCGAGGCGACCACCACACAGAGGGCCTCCTCCGGAGCCGGAAGGCTGTCCTTCCGTCCGAAATCCGTCGTCGTGAGCGGAGCACTGATGATCCTGCACGTTGTCATGGAGATGAACCAGGCAGTCCCAGGATTGGTCAGTCAGATGAGTCAGAGGACCGGAGACGAAGGATTGGCCAATCAGATGATGGAGACGGACCTGTTCGAAGGAGGCGTATCAGCCAATCAGATGAAAAGGAAGCACCCATAAGGAGAAGGAGGATCAGCCAACCAGGTGAGGAGGGGGAAACACGGCGTGTGAGGAGGACCAGCCAATCAGAAGAGGACTGGGAGATGATGCGGGACCGTGGACAACCTCCAACCAATCAGAACATTGCTGATGAAACACCAATGGATATCACACCCCCTCAACCCCAACTAGCCAATGAACGGCCTCCTTTTGATTCTCACAGAAGCCCCGCCTCCACACTAGAGAGAGAGCGCCGGTCTGGAGGGGATTTGAGGCCAAAGGTGCGCATGCGCTCAATGTCCGACATTGGTGTGACTCAGCGCTCTGCCGTGTTCCGAAGCCTGGAGCGGGCTGCCAGCCGGGAGGCAGCCAGGGAAACGGGTGGAGTGGCCAATGGTGAAGTGGGAGGGCTGGACACGCGGGTCTCGGTGGCAAAGCTGAGACACTCGTACCTGGAGAACGCCTCCGGCCGCCGACCTGAGCTGTAGGTGGAGCGGCATGACAGAAACGCTGAGTCATGATAATGATGGTGACCCAGCACAGCATGACCGAAATGCTGAGTCATGATAATGATGGTGACCCAGCACAGCATGGCATAAATGCTGACTCATGATACAGATGGTGACTTGGAGCAGCATGCTGGAATGCAAAGTCATGCTTGGGACATTGATGCAGCGTGGCATGTGCATATGATCATGAGGAAGACATAAGTGTTATACTACACAGCATGCTGTTGTTTTCTTGGTGTATTATGCTACATGGCATGATGTTATTGTCATGGATATTTTTGTTTCATGTCATTAACATGCTGATTAACCAAGGTAAATAAAGAATGTTTTTTTCATTTGTTTTGTTTTAACTTCTTAACATGCTAATTAACAGAAATTGTGTTTTATAACGTGAATTTAGGGAAATGGTGAAAGTAATGTGTTTTGTAACATGTTAATTAACAAAAGTAAATAAAGAGTGTGTTGTCACTCCATACTCACACAAGTGAATGTGTGTGAGTGCTTGTAACACAAGAGTGTAGTGCCCGACCTGTCTGTACTGTACCGTTCTGAATAGGCAACTTTGGCTGTTTGGTTGCTTTTTCTATCTAATCCATGTATAGTTTTGCTACTATCTCTGAGGGAGGGGCAGGTTTGACTATAACATTAAGTGCAAGTGTGGGGGTGGTGTGTGTGTGTGTGTATCCCTAGACGGGATCCTAATTTGTCTTGGGTTGATTTAAATCCAGTTGTGATGATACTAATGGTGTTTTGGCCTTTCAATGTGAATGGCTTGTGTCCTACTCAATTTTTTTGACTTATGTGAATAACTTGTGTTCCACTCAATTTTTCTTTGAATAACTTGTGTCCTACTCAATGTTTCTGACCAGTTTGAATGTCTTGTGTTCTACTCAATGTATCTTGCCTGTATGAATGGCCTGTGTCCTGATCAGTGTGTCTTACCTGTGTGAAGGCCTGTGTCCTGATCTGCACATGAGTAGGTTGGTAAAGACTTACCATCACCACCTTCCCTTTACTCTCTTATTTTGTATCTTTTTTTCTTTTTCCATCATTTTTCCACCCCTTCTCCTCTCCTTCCCTCCCTCTACGTCCATCTCTGTTCTCCCCTTCCTCCCCTTCTCTCCTCTGTCTGATCTTCCCTCCTTCCTCCGTCTCCTCCAGGGATGGAAAGGCGGACCTGGTAGCGGTGGCAGAGGGCGAGGCGATGGCCATGGTGACAGATGTGGACAGAGGCGCACGTCGGCCTCGTCGCTACATCACCCCGGGAGACGACAGGAAGTCCTCTGAGAGGTTCCACACTCAGCCAATCACCTCCGCCGAACGTCTGGAGTCTGACAGGTACCACATGAAGTGATGTCATGGTTGGATTTCACAGAATGGCTCTGAAGTGGTTCTGATCTGGCTCTGCTTTTGGAATCGCCTATTAATGTATACCAACTAATACAGTCAGATGCCCTTTTAAGACCAATACTCTTTTTAGGCGGTCAAATACCCATTTGAGACAATTTAGCACCCTTTTAAGACAGTCAGATGGCCTTTTGAGACCATTTTGAGTCAATGCTTAGTTTAATTTGTGGATCTGTTAACAAAACTTTAACAAACACTGTTAAATGTGTGGTTTGGACATGAACAATAGACAAAACTCAATCCTACCACTAGGGTATGTCTACATTACTAGAGTATACAGTAGTTGAGAAGAGAATCTCTGTTTGCTTTTCTTACATTAAATGATTTTGCCATGTGGGTAAAGTTTCTGTGTGTGTGATTACAGAGTCATACAGTAGTTGAGAAGAGAATCTCTGTTTGCTTTTCTTACATTACATGATTTTGCCATGTGGGTAAAGTTTCTGTGTGTGTGTGTGTGTGTGTGTGTGTGTGTGTGTGTGTGTGTGTTTTCAGGTCCCGGCTGAGCCCCACTCAACTCCAGAATAATGAAGGTAAGCGCATCACTCACCCACACCTCATCCTCCTGTCCTCCTAGTCTTCTCTTTCCCCTCTCCTTCTTTTCCTCTCTTCTTGTCCTTCTCTCCTTTCCTCTCCTCTTCTCTCCTCCACTTCTTCTCCTCTCTTCTTTTCTTCCTCCCATCCTCTCACATGGGAGAATATATATTTTAACCCATATCTTTTCTGAGAGCTTATATCCTCAGAATTTGCCCTATAATATTTTTATGCAAATTGGCCATAAACTGTAACCATAGTAACCAAGTAACTAACCAGTAGATACAGTAGTAGTATAGTTACTGTAATGAAACTTTAGGTTGAAACTTTCCAAATTTGCCTTGGTATGAGAGTGTGTGTGTGTGTGTGTGTGTGTGGTGGTGGTGGTGTGTGTGTGTGTGTGTGTGCGTGCGCGTGGACTTATCTTTTGTCTTTTTCTGGGTGGTGTTTTTTCAGGAGACGAAGAGAAATTGGATGATAGGGCTAAGATGAGTGTGGCTGCAAAGAGGTCCCTCTTCAGGGTACGCAATCATACACACACACACACACACACACACACACACACACACACACACACACACACACACATATAACATATTATGCAAATGCATACATAACACACACAGACATACACAAATATACTATTGTATGTATGTATGTATGTATGTATGTATGTCATTACACATACAATTAATCTGAAACGTGTGTGTGTGTGTGTGTGTGTGTGTGTGTGTGTAGGAGTTGGAGAGGAATGCGGAAGGTGCTATTCCTAAGCCTCGGTCCCGTAACGCGGCCGTGGAGCGTCGCTTCCGCCGAGCCTTGGAGCGCTCCCACACCCAGCCCGTCACCCCACAGGAAATGGTCATCGCCACCACGTAGGTCACTTCCTTTGCTGCCCACTGCAGTCTTGAGCACCTCTATCATTTTCCTCTCTGCCCCCATGTCCACTTGCCCTTCATCTGACCTCCACTCCTTTTCTCCCCCTCTTCACTGCTCTCTTTCTTTCTCTTTCTTTCCCTCACTTTCTTTTTCTCTTCTGTCCTTCCTTTCTCTCTGCCTCTTATTTCATCTTTTCTCTTCCTCCTACTTTCCTCACTACCTCACTCTTGTCTCTGACTCTCCCTCGATCTCTTTCTCTGTATGTGGCTCTCTGCCTTTCTTTCTCTCTCTCTCTCTCTCTCTCTCTCTCTCTCTCTCTCTCTCTCTATGTGTGTCTCTCTCTCTCTATGTGTCTCTCTCTCCATGTGTCTCCATCTCCCCCTCTCCTTCTCTCCCTCCTTCTCTACTTATCTCTCTACCCTCTCCTTCTCTCTCTCCATGTGTCTCTCTCCCCCTCTCCTTCTCTCTCTCCTTCTCTCTTTCCATGTGTATCTCTCTCCCCCTCTCCTCCTTCTCTCTCTCTCCATATGTGTGTCTATCTCCCCTTCTCTTTCTCTCTCCTTTTCTCTGTCCATGCACATCTCTCTCTCTCTCTCTGTCTCTGTTTCTCCACTTCTACTTTCTCCTTCTGCTTCCTCTGGCTGCTGTTGCCATGGCAACATCTGTCTTCCCCCCTGCCCACCCCGACCCTCCCAACATCCACATGCGTCCTGGTTTCCATGGTTCCTTGCTGCTTGTTGCTGTGCCGCCCTCTCCTCTCCTCTCCACTCCTCTCCTCCTTGTTGCTGAGTAAAGGTGCGCTGCTGTACCAGTGCCACTGGTCTCTGTGCAGACTACACTACCCACAATGCCACTGGTCCCTGTGCAGACTACACTACCCACAATCCCTAGCCCTGCTCTAGTCAGCACCACCACCAGCCTCAGGTACACGCGGCTCTCTCGCTGTGTGTGTGTGTGTGTGTGTGTGTGTGTGTGTGTGTGTGTGTGTGTGTGTGTGTTTGCACTGCAGCAAGGTGTGGCCTGCTGTTGATGTCTGATATTAGGTGTGTTTACATGGGACACTTCTAATCAGAGTAGAAAGATTCCAAGGAGATGCATTCATGAACTCCAACTGAAATGGAATATTCGGTTAAATAATTGTCCATGTAAAGTATTTGGGTGTGTGTGTGTGTGTGCGTGCACTACATGGGAGTGTTAGATTAAGGATGCTATTGAAAGAAGCAGAGAGAGAAAGTGTGTGTGTGTCTGTGTCTGTGTCTGTGTGTGTGTGTGTGTGTGTGTGTGTGTGTGTGTGTGTGTGTGTGTGTGTGTGTGTGTGTCACTAGGGCGGGTGGGGGCAATGTTCCATATATTGTTTGGGAGACAGCATGTGATGTCCTGTGAAATATTGTGCTTTCACTTGGCTCCCTCTGCTGGTAGAGCTGTGCCAGTGCATGTGCACACCAGACCCCTTTTGTCTCCCCCACACACACACACACACACACACACACACACACACACACACACACACACACACACACACACACACACACACATACACTAGCTAGCATCCTGCACCCCACTCTCATTAACTGAAGCCTGCTCTGTGTGTGTGTGGGTGGGTGGGGGGGATTGTTAATTCCAGTGAAGGGACATTTACTTACAACTTACAACTTACTGTTGAATGAAGTTTTTCTAAATTTGTTTGTGTTCGTATATTATATATATATATATGTGTGTGTGTGTGTGTGTGTGTGTGTGTGTGTGTGTGTGTGTGTGTGTGTGTGTTTGTGTGTGTGTTCCAGCTTACAAGCCTCAACTCAGCAAGAGAAAGAGACTCCACCCAGAGAGGCATTCCCAGGTGCAGAGGGGGTGGAGTTAGATGAGCCTGACCTATCAGCTCTCAGCCTTGCTGAGAAGATGGCACTTTTCAACCGCCTGTCACAAGCTGGGGCCCGCCCCCCTGACGCCAAAGCCCGCCGTACCCTCGCCCGCTTCCAGACTCAACCAATCACACAAGAGGAGGTGCTCAAGGTGAGGAAATGAAAGCAGCAATTTGATGATGATGATTATTCTTCTTCAAAGGAGGAGAGCACACACATACCGAGACACAAACACACACACACACACACACACACACACACACACACACACACACACACACACAGAGAGAGAGAGAGAGAAAGAGAAGGGGATGAAGGAGGTAGAGAGTTCACACTCCTTACTTCCTGTTCTGCCAGTCACACCTTCCTGTCTCTAACAGGAACTAGAGCAGGAAGGCCTTCCCACTACTCCTGTGATTGACAGCTCTTTAGAGCAACCACTGGGAGAGCAAGTAAGACTTTGTGCCCATGGTGCCAACCTGCAGCTTCAGATTGGAGGACAGATTGAGAAACGGCATGAATGGGCGCTGTGATTGGCCCAGTGGTCCCAGCTGAAGCAGTCTGATTGGCTGCCTGTGCTACTCATTAACTTCTGCTGTGGCATTCTGACATGTGCATCCTGGGAAGAGGATGTGTGTGTGTGTGTGTGTGTGTGTGTGTGTGTGTGTGTGTGTGCGTGTGTGTGTGTGTGTGTGTGTATGTGTGTGTGAGTGTGCGTGGGTGTGTGTGTGTGTGTGTGTGTGGAAGAGAGAGAGAGAGAGATAGGGAAAAAGGGAGATAGATATTGTACATCCTGGGAAGAGTGTGTGTGTGTGTGTGTGTGTGTGTGAAGGAGAGACATGCTGTGAGAGGAAGAGACATCCTATGATGAGAGCTGCAAAGGACCATAGTTACACACAAGTAGTCATTGAAATGTCTGAGTGCTGTTTGGTGTGTGTGTGTGTGTGTGTGTGTGTGTGTGTGTGAGAGAGAGAGAGAGAGAGTGTGGTTTATTATCGGGAGGGACCAAAAGCATTGTGACTGAATTGGGTCGTGTGTGTGTGTGTGTGTGTGTGTGTGTGTAAAGCAGCTGCTGTCCCTAGCTTTTAGGATTAGGAACTCCAAGCATCTTCCATCAAAACTAAATCAGAACTGGCATATGGAATATTTTTTTGTGTGTGTCTGTGTGTGTCATACGCTAGAGGAGGTGCATAGCTCTCACACACACACAACTGAGAGCTATGCACCTCCTCTAGCGTATGAGTTAGTGTCTCTGTATCTGTAGCGTGTGTGTGTGTGTGTGTGTGTGTGTGTGTGTGTGTGTGTGTGTTTGATCATGTGTGTGTCATGGCCTGTAATGCATTTGCATGCGTATGTAACAGATGAATGCAATCAGGGCATGAAATCTGATGTCTAATGTGCTTAACGTGTGTGTGTGTGTGTGTGTGTGTGTGTGTGTGTGTGTGTGTGTGTGTGTGTGTGTGTGTGTGTGTGTGTGTGTGTGTGTGTGTGTGTGTGTGTGTGTGAGTAAATGTCCGTAGCCATTGTCACTGTGTTTGTGTGTGTGTTTGCATTTGTTTTTTATGGTTTTGTATCTGCAAGTGTGTGTGTGTTTGTTTGGAATAACACTGAGCCTCTGCTGGGCATTGATGTTGGTGTTTCTAAATGTCCTCAATGTCCTTCTGTCTCCTGACCCATTTCCCCTTCTCTTATTTTCTTTCTTTCTTTCTTTTTTCCCCTCTTCTTCCTTCTCTATTTCTTTCTCTCTTCTTGCTTCATCACTCCCTCTCTCCCTCTATGCCCCCTCTCTCTAACCCTCCCTCTATGCTCCCTTTCTCTCTCCCTCCCTCTATTTACACCCTGTTTTTCTTCCTACTCTCTCTCTCCCCTACCTCTTTCTCTGTCTTTCTCCCTATCAATGCCCCCCCCCTCTCTCCCCCTATGCGGCCTCTGTTTCTCCCCCTCTCTCTCCCTCCCTCCCTCCATTTACACCCTGTGTCTCCTTCTCTCTCTCTCTCTCTCTCTCTCTCTCTCTCTCTCTCTCTCTCTCTCTCTCTCTCTCTCTCTCTCTCTCTCTCTCTCTCTCCCTTAGATAAAGCTAGAACCTCTCTCAGCATGTCTGGTGCGTTCTGTTGCCGTGGCGAGTTCCCAGGCTTCTGTTGCCACGGTACCTGCTGCATCTACAGCCACTGCC
>JAODXP020000034.1:2354913-2424913 GCA_027497455.2 Sardinella longiceps
CCTATCATATTCTATTTCAAAACTCTGACGGCCGATTCACACACAAACCTGTGTAAGCAGTTTTGGTCCATTTTCGTTTAGAATGCATGTTAACAGGTTAGGTCATTCAGACTGCACGCATGTTCAGCGGCCACGCTGCTTTTTTGAAATAGAAAGGAGTTCTATTTTTCCAAGCGTTTTCAGTGCGGTAAGTGGGACTTGCGCAGTGTCCATAGACTTTGAATGCAAAGCTCGGGCGGCCGGTTCGCGCAAAACACCGCAGAGACAATTTCTAGTGTGAATGCACAAGCCCACAGGCACCGCTCACGGACCGCTCATGGACAGCCCCACTCCCGCGAACGCGCAGTTTGTGTGTGAAACAGGCCTAACTCCTATGGACCGATCATATTTAAGAGCAACAATTTAAAAATTAGTTTAGTTTTAATTTAGTTTAGTTATACGTTGCAGGGCACTAGCAAAACATTGGCGTTTGCAAATTCGTGGTCTCTACAGTAGCTCTCTCTGCTAAAGCCAAAGCCTCAGTCTTAAGCTAGGCACCTAAGCGTAGACCACAGTGGCTGATGGCAAATTTGCCAGGCCCTAGTTGCAGGAGCACACTTTAACCACAAAAACATTATTGTTTGCAAATTTGTGGTCTCTAAAATAGCTCCCTTCTGCCCAGCCCAAGCCCCAGTCTTACGCAGGGCCCCAGGCCAACCCTGTGCCTGTTGTGCCCAGCCAGCTGAGCCCTGAGCGGGGCAGGAGCATCACCTCACCCCCCCCTCAGCCCACCACCTCCAGAGATCCACAGCTGGAGACCGCAGAGGACATGAGTTCCCTGTCCATTAAGGAGAGGTGAGGGTCTGTGTGTGTGTGTGCTTATTTGTGTGTGTTTGTTTGTCTGTCTGTCTGTCTGTCTGTGTGTGTGTGTGTGTGTGTGTGTGTGTGTGTGTGTGGTAAGATATATAGATAGACAATATCTGTGATTTGTCTGGGCTGGTCCATGGCCATTGGCCAGTCTCTAGTTGCAACCTCAATGTGGCCAGACACTGATACTGGTGTGTGTGTGTGTGTGTGTGTGTGTGTCTGTGTGTGTCTGTGTGTGTGTGTCTGTGAGTGTGTGTGTGCGGGCATGTGTGTAATTAGGGCGTTTCTGCCGCTTAGCTGAGCTAAAAGAGCTATTCTTAAACTCGGGGTCGAAATCTCGGCCATCGGTTAGGATCAGACACGGACAGAAGAGGGACGTGTGTGTGTGTGTGTGTGTCTGTGTGTCTGTCTGTGTGCGCGGATGTGTATTGGGGCTGCAGGTATTTTCATTGTTGATGAAAGTTGTCTGCATGATAGTCTTGTTAAGTTCTTGTTTATTTTCTGTGTGCCAGATTGGGTGAATGTGGCTCATTTGTACCCAAAGCCACACGTGTGTGTGTGTGTGTGTGTGTGTGTGTGTGTGTGTGTGTGTGTGTGTGTGTGTGTGTGTAGACTGGGGGGTGTTTGTCTGATTTGTAATGTTAATTGAATATGATTATTCTGATGAGAAAATCATTGGTGGGTGTGTGTGTGTGTGTGTGTGTGTGTGTGTGTGTGTGTGTGTGTGTGTGTGTGTTGTCCTTTAGGTTGGCTCTCCTGAAGAAGAGTGGTGAGGAGGATTGGAAGAACAGGATCAATAAGAAGCAGGAAGTGGCTCAGGAAGTGGTCGCCGCTAGCGACGCCAATGCCCAGATATGGCAGGAGCCAAGCAACAGGAAGAAGGTGAGTGAGTGCAGCACCCTATTGGGTGGGGCCCTAATAACTGCTCAGGGTTCTACCTCGCAGTGTTTGTGTGTGTGTGTGTGTGTGTGTGTGTGTGTGTGTGTGTGTGTGCCTACATGTTTTTTTTCATCGGGAGGCCTTGCTTGTGTATGCTAATGCTGCTGTGTGTGTGTGTGTGTGTGTTACATGTTTTTTTTCAATGGCAGGCCTTGTGTATGTTAATGCTGCTACAAGTGTGTGTATTTGTGTCTGTGTGGTGTTTTTTTTTGTATATTTTGGGAATATACTCCCTCTCTACAGTATATCCCTCCATTTCTCTCCATCTCTTTCTATCTTTCCACCTCCCTATCTCTCCCTCGCCATCTCCATCTCTCTCTACATCTCTCTCTATCCCTCCATCTCTCTATATTACTCTCTCTTTCTCCTCTCCATCTCTCCATCTCTGCCTGTCTGTCTGTCTGTCTGTCCTTGATGTTTGGAGGGTAGAGTATAATCTGGGTTTTGATCTCACACACCCCAAACTAATCTCTTCCTTAATCCCATCATTCAGTACACCTGTCTGAGGACAGACTAGACTGGCTCAGGTGACCAGCCATTGTGTGTGTGTGTGTGTGTGTGTGTGTGTGTGTGTGTGTGTGTGTGTGTGTGTGTGTGTGTGTGTGTGTGTGTGTGTGTGTGTGTGTGTGTGAGGACTTTAGTGCTGTGTTGGATGGTTGTGTCCATCACTGATTTGGTCAACTCAGGAGAAGAGGCATCTAGTTTAAGATGAAATCTCAGTCCAGTGGGTCAGATGTGTTAGTTTATGCTGGGCATCAGACAGCCCTTCTGTTGCCCCCCTTCATAAATCACCTTTGTGCAGTCACGTCACCAAAGAAGCAGATGCTAACTGTAGTTAGCGCTTCGATTGATAATTGTGCGCTTTTTCACAACAATAACCAAGTTAACAGGCTGTTTAATGTACAAGGACTGTAGTGAGAAGTTGAATATGAAATATAAAACCAAGTAAAGTAAATAAACATATCATTAACTATAGATATCTGGCTGTAGGCTGCCTCATTTGTTTTAGCACTGTGAGTCAGAGTTTTTGGCTGTGTAAGCATGTGTAGCCTAATGGATGCCAGCTAGCTCAGCTGTGCGAGTAAAACTGGCACTTTAGAGTTTTAGCTCATTCGCTAACGTGCTGGACTCCCTCTTTGTGTGTGTGTGTGTGTGTGTGTGTGTGTGTGTGTGTGAGATGATTGCCAGTCTGAAGTGCTGCTGGGTCGAAGGTTCGAGCCTGGGCGTGTGCATATCTGGACCATGCAGGGAGATGCAGGGTTACACATGATGGCTCAGAAGTGTTAGCTGTGTTAGCACTGTGGCTCAGAAGTGTTAGCTGTGTTAACAAACTCAAAGATGTTACCTGTGTTAGCTGGCATAGTGGGTCAGAGGTGCTAACTGTGTTACCGATCTGGCTCTGGAGATGTTACCTGTTCCTTGAGGCAAATCCCTTCACTCGACGGCCATCTTGGTGACTCCTCCGGGCAGTTATATCACCTTAATGAGATCAGTACTGTATTCTAAAAAGGGCACGTCACACCTACATACCTACAGTATGTTGTGTGAATCATTGTGTGATTATTTCAATCTGTATAGAACAATGTAAATATCTTCCTTGAGGTCGCCTAAATAATGCAGCATAGCTGTTACCACGGGGACGGTTAAACATATGTCCAACCATGTGATTGGCTAATTTCACTGCAGGTGAGGAATTCCAGTTGGTCAACTCTGCCATCTTTATTTTAGGAACAGCCCTAAGACATTTTTATTTGTAGCTGTTTCTGGACTACTCCCCGTCATCACACACTCACACTCACACACACACACACACACACACACACACACACACACACACACACACAGTGTGATCTCCCTCCTCTGGTGTTTCAGGAAGAGAGGGCTCTCATGATGGAATTGACTTCCTTCCTCTTGGTAAGCCACGCCTCCACCCAATCAGGGCATGTGTCACTGGAGCACTGAGGCTTGCCATACACTTGTGTGTGTGTGTGTGTGTGTGTGTGTGTGTGTGTGTGTGAGAGAGTGAGTGCGTGTGTGTGTGTGACAGTAGGCCTACGCAGGCATGATGACTGCTGGGTGTGTTGGGCTGCAAGTTGATTTGAAGTATATTAGATGATTGGTTGATTACAGTAGGTGGCACATGACGTGTCACATGACTTATTATGCTGGATTGTGACTGGTTAAGTTAGGCTGGTTGGAGATTGCTTGATTGAGGACAGCTGTGTCCTAATTGCTTAAGGGCCCTGGTCTTATGGCAGAGGATAGTGTGTGTGTGTGTGTGTGTGTGTGTGTGTGTGTGTTCACTGTGTGTCCACAATGTGCCATATGTGTGTTCACTGTGATCACAATGTGTTGTGTGTGTGTGTGTGTGTTTGTGTGTGTTCACTGTTTGTTCACAATATGCCGTGTGTGTGTGTGTGTTTGTGTGTGTTCACTGTGTGTTCACAATATGCCGTGTGTGTGTGTGTGTGTTTTCACTGTGTGTTCACAATATGCCGTGTGTGTGTGTGTGTGTGTGTGTGTGTGTGTGTGTGTGTGTTCACTGTGTGGTCACAATATGGCGTGTGTGTGTGTGTGTGTGTGTGTGTGTCCACTGTGTGTTCACAATGCTCCGTGTGTGTGTATTCACTGTATGTTCACCATGTGCTGTATGTGTGTGTTCATCACAATCGAGAGCCATTGTATCCCTCTGACATTATCATTGTCTCTTGTCAATGCTGTATGTTTTTCAGACCCATAGTCAGTCACACGGCCCTTCTGAATACTAAACTGAAATAGAAATCACAGTTCTAGACGAGCCCTAGTGGTAGCCGGTGGTATCACTCAGCCAGTACGCCTCTAGACACAAGCCATAAAGCCTTAGAAAGTTCTGTGATTGGTCTTACAGGGATGTTGTAGGACCAATCACAACGCTCTATATTTGAGCTGAGTTGTTAGATGGGCTTTGCCAAGGATTGTAAGCGGTCATTTGAATCACCTTCATCAGTTTGTTGTTCTGATTGGTGGTAGTTGTGTTGTTTGTGTGTAGAGGCAGTTTGAAGGCCAGCAGCTGATGGGGATGGTGATTGAGACATGTATGTTGTGTCTATATAGTAGGACTTGGGTCCTATGTTGTGTCATATGCTAGTCGTATGCTGTGCTATATAGTCGGTAATGTACCCACAAGATAAAATGCAATCTGTGAGATTTTGTCTATAAATATGTGAGAATTATGCATTTAACCTGAAGCTCTATTATAAGCCCCCGTTGATTTTCCACTGACTCACGACCACCCCCTAGTGGAACTCTTGAATTAGAGTTAATAGGAAGGGCTTTGTTAGCAGAGCAATGTGACCTCACGTGACCTTTACCCCTTGTGTGTATGTGTGTGTGTGTGTGTGTGTGTGTGTGTGTGTGTGTGTGTGTGTGTGTGTGTGTGTGTGTGTGTGTGTGTGTGTGTGTCCAATCAGGCTGCAGGAGATGAGGAGGGGAAGATGAAGATGTCGATCGAGGAGCGGAAGCAGATGATCTCCACACGCGAGGAGGCGTGGCAAAGCTCAGGGAAGGGCGTGGCCAATGACTCCAGTCAGTACACAGTAGCTGCACGCATGGTGAAAAAAGGTACACACACACACACACACACACACACACACACACACACACACACACACACGGGTATGCCAATGACTCCAGTCAGTACATAGTAGCTGCACGCATGGTGAAAAAAGGTGCACAACACACACACACACACACACACGGGTGTATGCTTTTGCTGCGGTTGCCTAACTGTGTGTGTGTGTGTGTGTGTGTGTGTGTGTGTGTGTGTGTGTGTGTGTGTGTGTGTGTGCGTGCAGGTTTTGCTGCATCCTCCTCTATCATTAGTCCCATCCTGTCTCCTGTGTCAGCCAAACTCAAAGGCGCCAGCCCCACTGTCAGTAAACCCCAGGATGGTAAGACAACACACACACGCATACAAAACACACACACACACACACATTTAAATACAAAGGCATGCACACATACACATACAAATACACACATACACACACACACACATGCATGCACACACACTCGCAGACAGTGCTGTTTGGTTCTGATGGTTGTTGTTGTGTGTAGAGCTCGAGGCTCGGCCAGAGATGGAGTCCGACAAGAAGCTGGACAAGTTAGAGGCCTTCATTGGACGCATCAACAACAAAGGTGTGTGTCCCGTCTCTTTCCACACACACACACACACACACACACACACACACACACACACACACACACACACACACAATGTGTTTGGAACTGAAGTAAAGTTAGCATTTTGCTTGATGTTGTCAATGTGACATGGTGAGAACAGATACCTACAATGGCAGAGCAGTAACCTACAATGTTCAATGTGATGTTCAACTAATGTTACAGTGGTGCTAGCAGATAAGATTTATGGTTTTAGTTTGCAGAAGCTAACTGATATAATATATGATATAATAGCAGCTAATTGATATAATATATGATGTGATGTTAGCTGATGTTAGCATGGTGCATGGTATGATGTATAACAAGATGTTAACAAGATGATGATGTTAACATGGTGCTAACTGATGTAATGTATGATTTGATGTTAGCATGGTGCTACAAGATATGACTTATGTGGTGTGTTTCAATACCCGTATTTACTGTACTAACTGTGCTTACCGGTAGTTTGAGTATGAAGTGCGTTCACGTTCAGATCGTGTTAGTGTGAAGTGCACTGTAAGTATGCTACCCGGATGGTGCCTTCATAACAAATCAAATCGCTGAGTGTGGATCGGTGTACACTTTTCGCACTCAGCAGCTGCCATCTTAGCTATTTAGTGGAAGAGGCAGAGCCAACTCGGCTCAAAAAAAATAATTTGAAGATGGCTACCGGAACTACCTGTCGGCAGGTTACGAAACATACGAAAATAAGTTTTATTGTTCAATATATGCACAAACCCAAATAAATACTTTAAAAATGTACAATACTGTGCATGTACAACACTACGCTGGTAGTTACAGTTGTTGTTATCTCCCGGTTTAGTAGATTTCAGCTTGCTATATCCTAGCCGCTAACTGGTAGCTACCTAGCAGCTAGCTCAACAAACAGCCACCTGTAAAAGTGCACCATGAAGTATTCGGTTTGGAACTGCACTGACCTGTTGAAATATGTGTATTAGTAAGTGCGGAGAGTGTACTCCATTGAAGTGTACTCATGGAAGTATGAATATTGGAACACACTAATGGTGTTGGCACTGTGCTAACTGATACGGTGTAGACATGTTAACAGGGTAAAGTGATGTTGGCTAATGGGTAAAGTGATGTTGGCGTAGTGGTAAGTGCTATTATAGGGTGACCTGAAGACCCTGATTTACGAAGATGGTCCCCAATTTTGGCCATCTATCCTTGTTAAAATACAAGAATACTTTAGCAGTTTGTTAGCTTCTGAAATCAGGGACAATTTTAATGGTGGTAAAAATGGGAATATCCACAATTTCAGGGGAAGGAAAATTCAGGGAAAGTTCCCTGATTGAAATCTCCAGAGGTCTGGTCGCCTTGTGTGGTTCTGTGCAAGGTTTCGTCCTGAAAAATTACAAAATCAATGGTATGATGACATTTTAGCATGCTATGAACTTCTCCTATGTTACTTTATTTAGTATCCGAGCTGCAGGAGACGACTCTGACGGTGACGGAGCGAGCCGTAAAGGAAGTGATGCGGCTGGATGATGAGGTCTTCTCCAAGTTCTACCGCCATGTGACCGAGCTGCCGCGCTCCCCAGGCCGCTTTCGCATTGAAGATGACTTTGATGCCATCTTTGGCAAGCAGACACCAAAGTATGCCTGTCTCATATACACACACACACACACACACACACACACACACACACACACACACACACACTCACACACTCCTGTCGGCACTGCATCTCTAATTCTCTTTCTCTCTCGCTTGATCTCTTTCTCTCTCACACTCACTCACTCTCTCTCTCACACACACAAACTCCTGCGAGCTCTGTGTCTCTCTCTCTCTCCGTCACACACACACACACACACATACACACACACACACACACACACAAACTCCGTGCAAGCTCTGTGTCTCTCTTCTCTCTCTCTCTCTCACACACACACACACACACACACACACACACACACACACACACTCCTGCGAGCTCTGTGTCTCTCTTTCTCACACACACACACACACACACACACACACACACACACACACACACACACACACAAACTCCTGCGAGCTCTGTGTCTCGTGTTATCTCTCTCACACGCACACACACACTTCGTCTCCTTCCCACTTTGCTTGTCCATGTCTATATCTCTGTATATACTCTGTATTTGCCCCCAGGCTGACCTCTG
Source organism: Sardinella longiceps (assembly GCA_027497455.2). Lineage (NCBI taxonomy): Eukaryota > Metazoa > Chordata > Actinopteri > Clupeiformes > Clupeidae > Sardinella > Sardinella longiceps. The sequence continues at coordinate 2,363,050 of JAODXP020000034.1, forward strand.
CTATGGTGCAGCACAAGCGGTCGGTGCGTCCCTCTCGGAATGTCCAGTCGTCCCGGAACCCTGTGAAGATGCTGGCGGCGCGAGAGGACATCCGTCACGAGTACACCGAACAGCGACTCAATATCGGGCAGCTGGAGAGCAAGAGGATCAAACAAGAGAAGAGTGAGTGTGTGTGTGTGTGTGTGTGTGTGTGTGTGTGAGTGAGAGAGAAGGTGTGTGTGAGAGTCTGTGTGAGTCTATCTCTCTCTCTCTCTCTCTCTCTCTCTCTCTCTCTCTTTTTTTTTTTTTTTCTCTCTCTCTCTCTCTCTGTGTGTGTGTTTATTTGTATCCCCATTGGTTTCCACACCAGTGTTCGTTACTCTTCCTGGGGTCCATAAAGCCAGAATACAAAACTACAATTTATCAATTATTTATCTACTATTTTATAATGCATGTGTTTGAGATTCACTAGTGTGCAAACAGCAGCATAACACCCCTCATAGAAACACATTTAAACAGACAATGCAAAACATTTCATTACTCTTGCAATTACAGTATTTAGGGGAAATGAAAAGGGCAATACTTTCACTGCAGTAATCTCTGTTTTGTTATTTGTTTTTATTATATCTTTTAAGAGAAATGATTTTGGATTTTGCTGATGGAAATATCACTCCACATACATGTAATAGTTACAAAGGAAGCCCCTCTGCATTATGATAGTTTCCATTCTACAACCCTTCTGTATTGTATAGGTTCCATTATACCATCCATACTGTATGTACTTATATTGTACAGCCCTTCTGTATATAATAGTTTTCATTATGAAATGAAGACACCCCCCTCTCTCTCTCTCTCTCTCTCTCTCTCTCTCTCTCTCTCTCTCTCTCTCTCTCTCTCTCTCTCTCTCTCTGTGTCGCCCCCTAGTGGTGAGCAAGATTAACAGTCTCTGTCTCTCTATCGCCCCCTAGCGGTGACCATGAGTAAGAGCTGCAGTCTATCAGATGCAGCACTGGCAGGTCTAGCCAGCAGGGAGAACTACAGCAGTGTGAGTCTCAGGAGTGCCTCTGTCTCCGAGCAGCTCACCAACAACAGCGCTGCTCCCTACAAGAAGATCATGCTCATGCAGGTCAAAGGTACGTGTGTGTGTGTGTGTGTTTTTACACACATACTGAAGAGGCTAACTGTGTAATTCAGTAGTGAGTGAGTGTTGCATTTGATGTGTGTGTGTGTGTGTGTGTGTGTGTTCAGGTCGACGGCATGTTCAGACGCGTCTGGTCGAGCCGCGGCGGTCGTCTCTGAACAGCGGAGACTGTTTCCTGCTCCTCACTGCCGACCTCTGCTGCGTCTGGATCGGAGAATTCTCCAACGTCATTGAACGAGCCAAGGTTCGTCCCTCCCATGAAGTTTGTGTGGTATATGTGTGTGTGTAAGTGTGTGCATGTGTTAAGGCTGAAGTTTGGTTTGGTGCTCCTCATCTGCCCTTCAGCTACGCAGTCAGTCTAGTGAATTCTTTGTGACACTTACGTTTTGTTAGCATTGCTATACCATGTCAACGACATCTTTGTTGTTCAAAAAAGAGTCTTATGAAATCATCAACGTGATTTCCATTGTGATCTGATAAGTTAGCGTCTCATCGGGTAACACAGAGGCTGTGCGGAGGGTGTCCATGGAGACGTAGACTCTGCGTCGTCATGACGTCGATAGTGTAATGGTCTTTCGGCTCACGTGCTTCCCATCTTCCTCCTCAGGTGTCGGAGCTGGCCAGTTTCATCCAAGCCAACCATGACCTGGGTTGCCGTGCAACAGAGGTTGTGACCTTGGAGGAGGGCGTTAACGCCCAGAGTGCATCTGCCGCAGAGTTCTGGAAGATTCTGGGAGGATCGGCCACTTACCAATGTACGTCACATCAGACGCTATACATGATATGATACATGATATGATGAGTGTGTTGTGAATGGGCCACACTACACAGTACTGGTTTGACAGGGTATGACATCCATTAATCATCTGATTCTGCTGCACTGATGTAGCTTAGAACTCTAGACACACTCTAGCACAGTGGTTCTCAAAGTGTGGTCCGGGGACCACTGGTGGTCCGCGAGCAAGCTCAAGTGGTCCGCAAGAGGATTTAAAAGAACACACACAGTATGAATTTAGTCTGGCCTGCAATTAAACTAAAACCAAATTTGAAGTGCCTATAAATGGCTATTTAGAAATCTTTATGCAAGCCTGCGGATTTGGTTCAAATGTAAGTGTAGCATGCATGGAGAGAGGGTGCGAGGACAGGTGGTCCCTGAAAAACATTTTTTCGGCGAAGTGGTCCTTGGTCTGAAAAAGTTTGAGAAACACTGCTCTAGCGGCAGCAATTTGAATTTGCTCAACGAGTATGTCTACGGACGAGCCATAGCTCAGACCTCGATTGTGTGAGCTGTTTCTTAGCTGTTTACTTTCTAGGTTGTATTCAGACATTGTGGTGTTTAGCACATGCCCTGATGATTTGCCAATTTTAAAAATAGGTCCCCTGCAAAAAAGTTTGAGAAATCATAAGCTGTGTGTGTGTGTGTGTGTGTGTGTGTGTGTGTGTGCGTGTGCGTGTGTGTGTGCGTGTGTGTGTGTGTGTGTGTATATGTGTGTGCTGGTGTGTGTGCTGGTGTGTGTATATGTGTGTGTGTGTGTGTGTGTGTGTGTGTGTGTGTGTGTGTGTGTGTGTGTGTGTGTGTGTGTGTGTGTGTGTGTGTGCAGCGGCGGGACCTCCAGAGGAAGATGAGCTGTTTGAGAGCGCTATAGTGGAGACCAACTGCATCTTCAGACTGGTGGAGGACAGACTGCTGCCTGACGACGACTACTGGGGCAGAGTGCCCCGCTGTGCACTACTCAGCTCTAAAGAGGTGTATATACACACACACACACACACACACACACACACACACACACACACACACACACACAGGCCCGACCAATGCCACCTCTCTCCCAGCCCTCATGGTACTTAGTGTGTAAATCTCTATGAGCATTTGACCAATGTGTGGTACTCTGGCCCTGGTGACTGTGTAACTCGTGTGTGTGTGTGTGTGTGTGTGTGTGTGTGTGTGTGTGTGTGTGTGTGTGTGTGTGTGTGTAGGTGCTGGTGTTTGACTTTGGCAGTGAGGTGTATGTGTGGCACGGCCGTGATGTGACTCTGTCTCAGAGGAAGGTGGCGTTTCAGCTGGCCAAACACCTGTGGAACGGAACCTTTGACTACACCAACTGTGACATCAACCCCCTCGACCCGGGGGGCTGCAACAAACTCATTCCCAGGTACATATACACACACACACACACACACACACACACACACACACACACACACACACACACACACACATATATAATATAGCATAATAGAGACCCCTACAACATTCTGCCAATTTCTCTGATTTTACCAATTAGAGGTGTTCCTTGCAGTATTTGAAGTCTGAAAGCATGGATTTTTTTTCCCGATTCACACACAAATTTTGATATGAGCCTGTGTGTGCGTGTGTGCTTGCTTGCGTGCGTGCGTGCGTGCGTGCGTGCGTGCGTGCGTGCGTGTTTTTAGGAAGGGCCAGGGCCGCCCTGACTGGGCTATATTTGGCCGTCTGACGGAGCACAATGAGACGACTCTGTTCAAGGAGAAGTTCCAGGACTGGAGGGAGACAAAGAGGGCCTCCCCCACCACAGACCTGCCCCAACACAGCACAGAACACAAGGTTAGCCTACTAGCATAGCCAGCACAACACAGAGCATAAATTCAGCCTCCTAGCCTCCCCCACCACACACCTGTCCCAGCACAGTGTAGATCAAAAGGTTAGGTGAAGGAGAGATGTTAACATCTTTCTTTCTGCTCCAGGTGGAGGTGAGCTTTAAAGAGGCTGTGTTGGAGCTGAGAGCATATGATATGAAGTGTGTTGTGTGTGTGTGTGTGTGTGTGTGTGTGTGTGTGTGTGTGTGTGTGTGTAAAACATGTCTCTCTCTCTCTGCTCCAGGTGGAGGTGAGCGCTAAGGAGGCTGCGTTGGAGCCGAGTGCTTATGACGTGCGCCTGATGCTGCCTCTGCTGCAAAGCCCCATCAGCACTCGACTAGAGGGGCAGGAGATCGGCCGCGGACATGGACGTGTGGAGGGGGTAGAGGAGGACGGGTAATTTGTGTGTGTGTGTGTGTGTGTGTGTGTGTGTGTGTGAGGGACTCCATGGGCAGAACTGGACTGTCCATAAACACTGTGTAAAGTAGCTACATCTATGGGGGTTTAGCTACATCTATGGAGGCTAAGCTAAAACACAAATAAAACCTGATGTATTTTTTTGATGTGAATGAATGTCTTAAACTTGAGGATTTGCTGTATTTATCTGTGGAGGTTCCATGAACAGTTGTGCAAAATCTTTGTGTTGTGCTCTATCTATAAGGCCAAAACCTCACAGGGTTTGAAGTGGCAATAATCATGGGCATGGCAACGCAAGGCAAGACAAGACAAGGGAAGGGAAGGGAAGGCAAGGAAGTGTAGTGCAGGGCAATGCAAGGCAGTGCAAGGCAAGGCGAATGTAGTCCAGAAAAGGTTGAAGTATCATGTATGATCTTTGCCCAGGCTGTCCCGGAGTCTGGAGGTGAACACCACCAGTGTGGAGGCGTGGCACATCCTGGAGTTTGACTACAGCCGCCTGCCTCGCCAGAGCGTAGGACAGTTCCACGAGGGAGACGCATACGTGGTCAAGTGGAAATACATGATCAGCGCCACAGGTGTGTGTGTGTGTGTGTGTGTGTGTGTGTGTGTGTGTGTGTGTGTGTGTGTGTGTGTGTGTGTGTGTGTGTGTGTAGGACTGCTACAGAGCTGCCTATTACTTTGTTAGACTTATGTTTGGAATGCCGGTTATGAATCTTATGTTTATCCTGCAACTCTCACTCACATTTTTTCTATTTTTATCTCACTCATTCTTGCTCTCTCTCTCTCTCTCTCTCTCTCTCTCTCTCTCTCTCTCTCTCTCTCTCTCTCCCTCCCTGTGTGCAGTGGGTAGTCGCCAGCGTGCGGATCATGTGCGCAGCAGCGCCCCTGCTGGCCGAGAGAAGTGCTGCTACTTCTTCTGGCAGGGCAGGAACTCCTCAGTCAGTGAGAAAGGAACCTCAGCACTCATGACCGTGGAACTGGACCAGGAGAGAGGCGCACAGGTGTGTGTGTGTGTGTGTGTGTGTGTGTGTGTGTGTGTGTGTGTGTGTGGCTTTCTATGGCTCTGGTTGTAGAGAGTATAGAGCAGTACGGCATTCTAGAGAACGCAGCTAGTCAACCCCTTTGTAAGCACACAACAGCTCGTCAACCCCTGCAGACTAGAAGCTAGTAAAACCCTCTGCATGAGGAGATCGCAGCTAGACAGGGGGCTCTGAGTGCTGGTATTAACCCCCCCCCTCTCTCTCTCTCTCTCTCTCCCTCAGGTCCAGGTGCAGCAGGGTAAAGAGCCTCCATGCTTCCTTCAGTGTTTCAACGGAGGGATGGTGGTGCATGCTGGGAAACGAGAGGAGGAGGAAGAGAACATACAGAGTAAAGACACTCTCTCTTTCACACACACACACACACACACACACCATACACACACACACACACACAGACACACATACAGAGTACAGACACACTCACACACTTCTGCACATCTGTCTGTGTCTGTGTGTTTGTCTGTGTGTGTATCTCTCTATCTATCTGTCTGTGTGTTTATTTGTTTGCTTGTCTCTCTTATCTGCTGGTTTTTGTGTATTTCTTTTTGTTATTGAGCCTGGACTGAACACGCCTTTTGTACTCTGTGTGTGTGTGTGTGTGTGTGTGTGTGTGTGTGTGTGTGTGTGTGCCCAGATGAGTGGCGTCTGTACTGTGTGCGTGGTGAGGTTCCTGTGGAGGGACACCTGCTGGAGGTAGCGTGTCACTGCAGCTCCCTGCGCTCCCGGTCCTCCATGGTGCTGCTGGGGGTCCAACAAGCCCTCATCTACCTGTGGCACGGATGCAAGGCCCAGACACACACGCGCGCAGTGGCCCGCACCGCAGCCGAACGCATCAAAGAGCAGTGAGTACACACACACACACACACACACACACACACACACACACACACACACACACACACACATACATACACACACATAAGCCCTCATCTATGGCTGCAAGGTTCAGACACACATACTCACCTGGCTTGTCTTCTGGCTACAAATAAAAATAATTGTGTGTGTGTGTTTCCAGGCGACCACTGGAGGCGGGTCTTCACAGCAGTTGCCAAGTGACCATCCATGAGTGTGAGGAGGGGAGGAGCCTCTGGGCTTCTGGGAGGCGCTGGGACGCAAGGACCGCAAGGCCTACGACTGCATGCTACAGGGTATGTGTGTGTGTGTGTGTGTGTGTGTGTGCTGAGACGCAAGGACCGCAAAGCCTACGACTGAATGCTAAAGGGTACGTGTGTGTGTGTGTGTGTGTGTGTGTGTGTGTGTGTGTGTGTGTGTCTGTGTGCTGGGACGCAAGGACCGCAAGGACCGCAAGGCCTACGACTGCATGCTACAGGGTACATGTGTGTGTGTGTGTGTTTGTATGTATGCTGGGACGCAAGGACCGTGAGACCTACGACTGCATGCTGCAGGGTACGTGTGTGTGTGTGTGTGTGTGTGTGTGTGTGTGTGTGGGACGCTCAATGGTGTTTTTGCCCCCAACGGCACCTTCCAGGCAGCACAGCCTAAAAGGCACTACCTTAACCCTATTCCTAACCCTAACCCCCTCAACCGTCATCCTAACCCTAAACTGAGGGGCATAGTGCCTTAAAGGCAGACCTGCCTGGAAGGCACCGTTGAGGGCAAAAAATACCAAAGACCGTGAGGGACGCAAGGACCTCAAGGCCTACGATTGCATGCTACAGGGAACGTGTGTGTGTGTGTGTGTGTGTGCGCGCTGGGACGCAAGGACCGCAAGGCCTACAACCAATGTTCCCTCTAAGCTGCGCGCGTGCGCGCGCGCGCAGACCTCTCGGGCTTGCAGCGCACATGATTTTTCAGATCGCGCAAAAAATCATCAAGCCCCCTTGACACCCGCGGTATACTTCTGCGCACATAACGCGCGTACTTGATGCACTAAGCGGTTACATCGCGGTAATTTCATTCGCGGTGTTTCCGTCACCATCCGCATCCTCACTTGTTGACACTGTGGCGAAACGGTTGAGGAGACAGCTAATCTTCAATGCACGTTGCTTCATACTGCTCTGTCTGCGTCCAGAGAGGTGTTTCCTTGTTGCAATAGTTAAAGAGCTCCACCCATAGGCTAATGAACTGTGTATCAAAATGAGCAGGAGAAAAGAAACTGTATTCAGATAGACTACTATCAAGTAGCCTAATCTGTTCCTATTTCGGCTACAAATGGAAATTCCTGCACAGCATATTCAATTCCTCTCCAGTCCAAGTCAAGCCAAAGGCTTTTTTTAAGCAATGATAAATGATATAGGCTACCAGAATCAGCTTGCATGCATTGATGATGGACATAGAATATTTTTCATTAACACCCATGCCTTAATAATACCAAAACATTTATTTATTCAGGTTGTAGTTATAGGCTACATTCAAAAGATAAAATAGAAAGGGAGCAAAGGGCTATCTGGGGGAGATAGAGGGGGTTTCAAAGAAGGCAAGCAGAGGAAATTAATCAGAAAATGGGCCCTAATGAATACTTTTTATTAATAGTAAGAAATAAATTAATGTAGCCTATTTAAAGGAAAAATCTGGTGTGAATGCATCCATAGTAGACTAATCCAATGTCACCAATTGTTGTCTGTAGGCCAAAGAACCTGACAATCTGATGCAACATACTGTAGGCAAATACAAAGTCATCATCTGACCTCAACTGAATGTGTGTCTTACAGAAATGCAGTCAATTTATTGTGCCCTATTCTGTTAGCTCAGGTTCAGCACTGTAGTTGCATCTTACTTTTGTTCTTTACCAGTCAACAGCACTATGTGTATTATACTACATGGCTATGGACTGATGCACATTGGATTTTTTTTTGTTTACAACACAGAACAGAAGTTATTATTAAATATTGCTGCAAGTATAATGTGTGCATTATTATCCCGATCGCATGTGCAAACCTGCTCACGGTGCGGAAGCATGCCGCTCAGACAAATTTTAATTTGCTCAGTCCTGAAAAAAATTAGAGGGAACATTGCCTGCAACTGCATGCTACAGGGTATATGTGTGTGGGCTTACAACTGCATGCTGCATGGTGTGTGTGTGTGTATAGGCCTATGTGCTACAGGGTGTGTGTGTGTGTGTGTTTATGACTGTATGCTGCAGGATACAGGTTTGTGTATATGTATACTGTTTGTGCTAGCACAGGTAATAATCTGTCCCTTTCATGTGTGTGTGTGTGTGTGTGTGTGTGTGTGTGTGTGTGTGTGTGTGTGTGTGTGTGTGTGTGTGTGTGTGTGTGTGTGTGTGTGTCTCAGACCCAGGGAAGTTTGACTTCACGCCCCGTCTGTTCCAGCTGAGTAGCTCCTCAGGGGAGTTTGTAGCGCAGGAACTCTTCCACGCCTCCAGAGCTCCCGACCTCGTCAGCTCACAGCCCTTCCTGCAGGAGGACCTCTACTCCGTCCCACAGCCAGGTAACTAACCATACGCAACACACACACACACACCTTGTCAGCTCACAGCCCTTCCTGCAGGAGGACCTCTACTCCGTCCCACAGCCAGGTAACCATGGCAACACACCTCTACTACATCCCCCAGCCAGGTAACCATAGCAACATATCCCTAGCCCGCCCCACAGCCAGGTAACCATAGCAACACACCTCTACTCCCCCTCCCAGCCAGGTAACCATAGCAACACACCTCTACTCCATCCTTTAGCCAGGTAACCATAGCAACACACCTCTACTCCGTCCCCCAGCCAGGTCTCCTCCTGATTACAGCAGAGACCATAGCTAACATAAAGCTAAGATTGCTGAAAATATACTTAATCTTGACAGACGTTAGCCACAGTAAACATTATGATGTTGGCAGATACCATGTTTAAAAACTCATGTGCATAGAAGAAACATGATTAATTCAATGATCAGTCATGATGGGGGGCATACTGAAAATGTCAATTATAGGTTAAAACTGTTGTTTGCAAATGTCCTGGAACCTACCTGTGTGACACTATTGCATGCCTTTTTAACATCAAATGTACTATGGCAAGCCATTCAGTACGAATGCAGTTTCAGATTTTCATTATTAGTAGTGGTGTAAATATTAGAAATATTAATTAATAACCATTGGTTTTGGGCTTTTTTCCCCTTCAGGTAATGATTTAAATACAGTCTTTAAAGTAAGGACTTAGCACCGGTATGGAATAAAACCCAATCAGTACCCAACCCTTTTTGTAAAAGATATGTTTTAGGGCTTTGCCTTTAATTTGATAAGAAAGGAGAGAGAGCAACAGGAAATGAGTGAGAGAGAGAGATGGGTCAGGATCGGGAAATGACCTTAGGTCGGATTCGAACCCCGGTCCCCGGATCTATGGTACGACACACTAGCCCGCTGAGCCACGGCACTCCCAACTCAGAGTTTAACCCCTGATTGGGCCTTTTCTGTGGGGAAGGGGCAGGATCAGGAACCAGATTAATCAGTGACCTGTGTGTGTGTGTGTGTGTGTGTGTGTGTGTTAGTGTGTGAGAATGTGTGTATTTATGTTTGTGAATGTGTACGCAGCTCTAGTCCTCCTAAATAACTTCCATTCGTGTGTGTGTGTGTGTGCGCGCGCCCGCAGCTCTTTTCCTGGTGGATAACTTCCATGAGGTGTACCTGTGGCAGGGCTGGTGGCCTCAGGACTCCGAGAGCCCAGGCTCCGCTCACATCCGCTGGGATGGAGACAGAAAGTGCGCCATGGAGACGGTGCTGCGCTACTGCCGAGGTGAGTGTTGCCATAGAGACAGTGCTTGTGTAGGAAATATTAATTGTCCTGGTCATTAAGATCAGCATAAGAGAATAGAAATGTGATGTAAGTTGTATACCTTGAGAAAAGACCCTAACATTTGAAGCAGACCAGTGAGGTATTAGGAATGTGGTAACAGGAAATAATGAGAGCCACACTGAGGGTTAATGGATCCTAATGCATGGAACACAGCAGAACAACATTACTGTATATAGTAGTTGAGTAATTACTGAGTAATGTCTCTCTCTCTCTCTCTCTCTCTCTCTCTCTCTCTCTCGTAGCTAAGAATGAGAAGGCTCCGGTGAAGTCCTATCTGATCCACGCTGGGCTGGAGCCGCTAACCTTCACTAACATGTTCCCCAGCTGGGAACACCGCCAGGATATTGCTGAAATCACAGAGAAGGTGTGTGTGTGTGTGTGTGTGTGTGTGTGTGTGTGTGTGTGTGTTATTCTTGAAGTAGGCTGTTGGTTTCATCCCTTTTTGGAGGAAACCTTCTTAGAGAAGGCAGTGAAATATCAACCTCTTGATGAATGATCTTGGTTACAATTGTCAGTTTCTTGTGTTCATATTTGGCAGCAGTAGGTTGGTCACAAGGGGGCTCAGGATAATTGGCTTTTTAAAAACAAAAGTAAAACTATCTAGATATTGTTCAATATAATCTTTGATTGGTAATTCCCATGTTTTGAAGAGAAAATGCTGTATATATCCATGATGATGAATTTGCGCTGCTTTGGTCAATGTCAGTCATATTGACCTTTTGCAAGCACGTCATCGTTACCACGTGATCTATCGTCTTGGACGGCGGAAGTACATTTACAACCTGTGCAGCGAAGTATAAAATATTCTCTTGTGGCTTTGTTATTTTATCTGTTGCAACAATTTGAATATGGTAGTAACAGTATACCGCCTGTGATGTCGTCCAAGTGATTTGTCGATGGTCAGAAGGCAAGTTATGAATAAAAGACGATAAAAACGACTGATTAATGCATTTGAGTCTATAGCAACGGGCGTTGCTATGGGAAAAATCGGGTGTGTGCATGTCAAAACTATCGCTAAAATACTACTAAACTTTTAGGTAATGAATTGAAGGATATTTATATGAATCTTCAAGAAGTTCATTTATTCAAGAAATGTAAGCAATAGACTTAAAAAGGCATATATCCTACTGAAATCAGTGAACTGCTGGAGGCGTCTCATTGAAACTCACTTAGTCGATAGCCAAGTTTGCCGTCCACGGCCGTGGCGGGAACTATTAATACGTCACCTGCAAAAGGTCAATAGCTAATTCACTTCTGTGCATCTATTGCAGCCGTCAAATTTGTGTCTCAGGGCATCTTTATTTTGAATTGTGGACATACATAAAGAAGTAGTAATGGTATTAGTAGTATTAGTCATTCCAAATAAATGATCAAAGTGTGTGTGTGTGTGTGTGTGTGTGTGTGTGTGTGTGTGTGTGTAGGAGGCCGAGGTGTGTAATCAGATCATTCTCGTGGAGGATGTTCTTGCGGGTCTGTGCCAGAAGATCCACCCCCTGTCATCCCTGACAACGAGGCCCCTCCCCCAGGGAGTGGACCCTCTACGCCTAGAGATCTACCTATCAGAGGAGGACTTTGAGGTGAGGGCCCGCACTCTGGCCGCTTGACCGCCAGGAGCTGCTGTGATTGACATGTCTGGCAGGTCTTCAGTGCCTATCTGTGTGTGTTGGGGGGGGGGGTCAAAGCAGCTCTGCTGATCCAGGACCACTCACACGAAATCCTAGCACAAACTGGCATCAGGAAGCCAATCAGGAAGCCCAATTATTTCCAGGGATGTCTCTGGGGGCGTGTCTTTGGGGGGGTGTCTTTAGCTGCTGTTCTTTAGGCTTCCTGTGTAATTACATCCTGACCAATCCACAGACTTTGGAAATGCGTACAGTGTAGTAGGCATACAGGGAGAAAGGACAACATACACAAACACATGTATACATAAATATGTAACACAATATATGCACATTCCTTTTGCAAGTCACTTCATGTAAAAGTTTTTGTTATATGCATAAATGTAAATGTATAGACACACACTTATAAATATACATACACACACACACACACACACACACACATATACACACACACAGGCTGTGAAGGTAGGCTTGAGCCTCAGGCCTGCAAGGAAGCCGTTCTAACTTTGCCTCTACACCTCCAGGCCCAGCCCTGAAGCACTCTGGGAAGGTGAGTCTTTATCCCCATTCTTATGGCTGCCTTGCAGCATCACAGAACCACCGTGGTGGACAGCCAATGAGCTGCTTGCATTCACACAGAGGTGGACAGCCAATGAGCTGCTTGCACTCACTCTGCCTCTCTTTGAAATTCCTGTCCTCTTACACCTCAGTCTGATCTTTCTGGCAGGAGGGTTATTATGGGTACTCAGTAGCCGTGGTTACAGTGCTTTGTTTCCTTTTCCTTCTCTAAAGCAGGCACCAGAACTCTGCTTCAAACCTTCCAACTGCATGGAACCACTCTTTTCTTTCTCTGTGTGTGTGCGTTTGTGTTTGGGGCGGGGTCTGTGTGTGAGAGTAATTTCTGTGTGTGTTATGTTCCCGTAGATGGCATTGGACATGAAGGGGATGTGTGTGTGTGTGTGTGTGTGTGTGTGTGTGTGTGTGTGTGTGTGTGTGTGTGTGTGTTTGTGATATTTATGCGTTTTCCTGTCAGTGGCACTGGACATGAAGAGGGTTGTGTGTATGTGTGTGTGTGTGTGTGTGTGTGTGTGTATGTATGTGTGTGTGTATGTATGTGTGTGTGTTACACGTGTGTAATACAGTATGTGTTCCTATGGATGGCACTGGACATCAAGAGGGGTGTGTGTGTGTGTGTGTGTGTGTGTGTGTGTGTGTGTAATACAGTATGTGTGTATATGTGCATTACACATGTGTAATATGTGTGTGTTCCTATAGGTGGCGTTGGAAATGAAGAGGGGTATGTGTGTGTGTGTGTGCGTGTGATATGTGTGTATGTGTATTACACGTGTGTAATATGTGTGTGTTCCTGTAGGTGGCATTGGACATGAAAAGGGATGTGTGTGTGTGTGTGTGTGTGTGTGTGTGTGTGTGTGTGTGTGTGTGTGTGTGTGTGTAATATGTGTGTGTTCCTGTAGGTGGCGTTGGACATGAAGAGGGATGTGTGTGTGTGTGTGTGTGTGTGTGAATATGTGTAATATGTGTAATATGTGTTTGTTCCTGTAGGTGGCGTTGGACATGAAGAGGGATGTGTGTGTGTGTGTGTGTGTGTGTGTGTGTGTGTGTGTGTGTGTGTAATATGTGTAATATGTGTTTGTTCCTGTAGGTGGCGTTGGACATGAAGAGAGAGGAGTTTGAGGCCCTGCCCAGCTGGAAGCAGGTCAACTTGAAGAAAGCCAAAGGACTCTTTTAGTAACCTGGTAACTATCTCCATGGAGATGTGACTGACTGTCAATCACTGGATGTGGATTGAGGTTGGGATGCACCTGCACCCCTCCGCCCACCCATCAGGACATCCTGTTACTATGACGACCGAGTTTGAGGCACATGCACGCACATCGAGTTTCCTGTTGATGGTCCCCTGAGACGGAGCAGACCGTTCTTCATGGATTTATTTAATGTGTGTGTGTGTGTGTGTATATGTGAGAGAGAGGGTGTGTGTGTGTGAGAGTGAGTGAGTGAGTAAGATTGTGTCTGTATGTGTGTGTGTGTCTGACTTTGATTTGTCCTTCACTCAGCTTCTGTGTGCCACTTTGAGTGAAAATCGCAGTTGAAACACAAGCTTCTCTATAGCCAATCACACATATTTATCCAATCTGGCAACCCTCCAACACTGGCCTCATTTCTATCCTATTTGCAGCCCTAAGAAGTGCTGTATTTCTTCAAACCTGGCAACCCTGTAGCACCTGGTTGTGGCCCGAGAGGGCGGTCTGTGTGCGAGTTTCGGAGTATTAGCCACCGTTAGCCACCGTCTCAGTTAGCCCTGTGTGTCAACCAATCACATTCTTCAGCTCTGTGTGTTCTCCAATCAGAGTTTGCAGCTCAGTGTATTAACCAATCACAAACCAATGAAGTCTACAGCTCAGTGTGTTAACCAATCATAATCCAATGAAATCTACAGCTCAGTGTGTTAACCATCACAAACCAATGAAGTCTACAGCTCAGTGTGTTAACCAATCACAAACCAATGAAGTCTACAGCTCAGTGTGTTAACCAATCACAATCAAATGAAACCTACAGTTCAGTGTGTTAACCAATCACGGTCACGGTTGTTGGGTCACATGATGAGGCCCTGATATTCACAGTGGTGGGGTAATGGACTGGCACAAGGAAGCACCCCTCATCAGAGGTCATGAACTTTGCCCCCTCTCCCCTCTGATCGCTGTGACTTCACATCCTGTGTGTTTGTGTATAGAATCACTATGTTGATATAATAATTATGTAATTTGTTAAATAAAACTCTGCTAGAGGCGTTTCTAAATGCACCCCACTGAGCGTTTGCTCACATGCTATGGAATGCTCTTCTTCTCTTTCACTCCTCTCCTCCTTTTTCTCTTTTTTTCGTTCTTTTTCTCTTTTTTTCCCCCTTTCCAAATGGGTTTACATGCAAGTTGTTACTACTACTACTTGTAGTGCACCTAACCGCTGGGTGACCATGGCGACGCCCCTTATGGTGGATGCGGTTGCCATGGTTCACCCTGCTGTGGTGGATGCGGTTGCTGTGGTGAGGCCCGTGGTGACTGTGGCTGTGTGGAGAGGAAGATGGGATGGGGGAGATGTGGTGTAAGGGGTGAAATGTGCTGTATAGTGCCTTGCTCTGTGTACAGTTTATTATTATTATTATAGCCACTAACGGCCCTCTGGCTCTGTCGGCAGGACACACACTTCCTTTGGGAGAAAAAAAACGCTCAATAAAGAAACGACAACATTAACTAAGGAGGTCTTTCAGTGCCCCCAGTGTCTGTCCAGTGATTTTACACACACGCGCGCACACACACACACACACAAAGAAGACTGACCCACACAATGTTCACACACACATACACACAGGAAACTGGCCCACACGATGTTCACACACACACACACACACACACACACACACATTCCACATGCAGGAGACTGATCCACACAGTGTGCACACACACACACACACACACAGAGAGAGAGAGAGAGAGACACACAAACACACACAGTGTCTGTTATGCCCAGTCTGATGTCTTTTGCAGTGCTCCCATCCCCCGGACTGCATGGCCAGTCCTGACTCCACCTTTATTCTGAAACACTGCGGCCTCTGGACTCTCCTCTCCTCCACACCTCTGGACCCTTCTTTCCTCTCCTCCGCCCATATCACACATCACTGCTTTAGGAGGCCTAGACCCACTCAAAGGTTTGAATGTGAAAGAAAATCAAAGATTTGAGTGGCAATTATGAGTTTGAGTTGAACCTCTGGCACTTCAGTGGACATAGAATTTGAGTAGATTGTTTACCATTTTTATTTCATTTTTAAAGTGGTGTGTCTGAGAGAAGGCCAATTTAATCAGTCTACCTCTGACTAGGTACTGTTTTGCAGCTCTCTCTCTCTCTCTCTCTCTCTCTCTCTCTCTCTCTCTCTCACACACACTCACACACTCACACACACACACACACACACACACTCTTCCAATTTGGAGTTCCAAGCATTCAAGTGAGTGAAGCCTTGGGCAGCAGTATGTTTTTGTGCCACTAGAGGGTGGGAAAGGACCACTGGTGCTACACTACACTTCTTTCATCAGATTTGAGTGATTTTGAAAGGAGCAGCGATACACTACACTTCTTTTACCATAATATTATTTCAGTGAATTTGAATTGCACTTGCAAACCTTCCAAACTAACCCCAGGTACAAATAAGTTAAATCTTAGTATCAAAGTATCAAAAAGGACCCTTCTTTCAAACCTCACATGCCTGCGTGCACAATGTTTGTTTCCATTTTGAGACCAAAACTTAACCAACTTGGTATCCACACAGCATTAGGATGGGTATGCCTTTTCAACTCGTTTACACATTACATAGTAGGACAATCGTTTGTATTTTCATCTACAGGCCAATGATCCTACACCTTCAGGCTATGTAAGGGCTATGTAAGGGCCATTTGTCCAACAAAAAGAACAACACTGCATCAAATGGCCTGCTCTCAGGAACCACCATGATCAAACACCATAGAGATGGATTGAGGAGAACCACCAGGTCCAAACGCCATTGAGATGGACTGGGGAGAACCATCAGGTCCAAACTCCATTGAGAGCACCTTCGGTAACTCTTAGACATTTGGAAAACAATTTTAAAGGAAAATACCGGAGTGAATTCAAGCATAGCCCTATTGAAAGAGCTTGTTAAATGCGCTAGTTAGCAAGTGGAACAAAATAATTTGGTACAGCACAGACCAAACGCAGAAGCGAACAGGCACTTTACACAGAATCAATAGGACCTGACTGTTGGAAACCAAAAGTAAGATCTGAGGTTACATTGACTCAATGTAAAGTGTTTTGCGTTCACGTTAGGTCTGTGCTGTTCGAAATTCTTCCTTTAAGGGGCTCTGACATGAAGTTGATGGCGAGAATGCCAAGAGTGTGCAGAGCTTGTAATTTAAGCACAATGTTGTTAGATATAAACTTTGTTTTTACTTGTATACAACTTCCATCCATTTCAGAAAGAGCTCTATTGCTCAAACTATTTAAGACTAGCCCATACTGAAGACATCAGAAATTTAGATCCACTTGTAGTGTGCATGACTACTAAAAAAGTGATTAAAACGGTGTGTATAAGCAAGCAGCCAAGTATCACTGTTTTAACCACTTTGTCAGTGATTGGTAGTTATACACACTGCAATGCTGTGTTGTAATGTGTCTGATGATGTTACATAGATTTTGGGGTGACCTCTGGAGCATGTTTACAGACCGATGGCTGGTGGGAATTCTTGCATTTATCCACCCTTCATATGACTATATTCTATCCAAATTAATATGGAGATGGCACCAAAACAGATTCTCTGAATAATGAAGATACCTCAAACACTGGTGAAAAGTTGCAGTTGCCTAGTACTCCTTTAACGTCACTAATACAGCTCTGTGCGTGTCAGGACAATTTAGCACTAGTGCTCCTTTAATGTCACTATTGTCTATGGAGGGTTTATTGCAGGTGAATAGGGTAAAACATGTATTGTGGATATCCACATAAAACTTCCTCAGTTGATTATTTACATTAAGGCAATACTTTTTTGGATTGCAAGTCTGAAATAATCATAAAGGAGGCCACACTATGCATACACCTTTTATTCACACTGTTTGAATTAAAGGTGCATGCATAGTGCGGCCTCCTTTATGATTATTAACCGACCAAAATAAATTTAGAAAAATACTTTGACTTTTCTGAAATGCCTTGTACATACAAATGGATGAGCCATTATTCTCTGAAATTCGCATACATTTTAGGCTATGGGCTGAACAATGGTCGCGTTAGCTAGGTTAGGTTTACAGTGCACCTCCAACCAATCAACCAAACAAACTTTTTGTAAAAAGTCTGACTATGCTTAATATGAATCAAATGTTAACAGCACAGTTTTGAGATGCACTTCCAATTTCCATGTTGCATTTCAATACTATGCAAATATTATAGGGGACCCAAGGTGTGGGTTTGTTGTAGTTGACGGGGTGGCAGGTTTGAGACCCGAGTGCGGTGAGAATGACCCCTGGATACACATGCATAGTGGATGATACCTCATTTACATACTTATCCAAGACATTTCAGAAGACTTGCAGCACAAAAAAAGTTTTGCCTTGATGTATAAATAAACTGAGGAAGTTTTGTGGGGACATCTATTAGTTAATTTCCCCCTCTATTCACCTGTAATAAAAACCCTCCATAGGCTTTTAAAGGCAGTAACACACTTATCATAAAACACTCTTAAGAACGCCCAGAAGAAAGATCTAATAGTCCAGAAAATAAACAAGGTATTCCCACAAGCCTCCAGATTTGGTCCTGGCCTTCATACTAATTCTTCTCTGTGGAATATCTCACAGAAATTGCATATCAAAATAAACAGGTGCTGATTTCAGTGTATAGCATTCATCCATGTTTTTTGCATTTTCCATTGTGTGTGAAATACTGTTCAGAGAATCATTTTATTATGTTTCTTATAGCTTTTGCGCATTGGCTTAGCCTACAGGTTTAAGTGCGTTATTTGTTGTGTTTTTCTGTTATTTTTTCCAGATGCCATTTCCCTAGCCTAATCTTTTAATTTTTGCAACAATTATTCAACATGACATTCAGTTTCAATCAAGGTGTTTAGCTGCAATTATTTTCAACAATGAACTCATCTTTAAATTTGAAACAAGCTTATAAAATTCATAGGCTACCCAGCTCATAAGCTACTTGTGAAGGCATGGCAAGTTAGGATATGAATCTGAATGAATTGAGGTATAGCATATCTCCCAGCAGGCCTTTTCCCTCCACTTCAACCACTGCTTAAACATTTAAATTATAGGCCTCAATACTGTAGGTCACCACAATTCTCTGCTTATGACAGGCAGTGGGCAAGTTAGATACACAGTCATAACAACAATAACTGGCAATAGCATTTATTACATTATTACACTGGTGGTTTTAAACTCGCATAAAATGATCAGGCAGTGTAGGCTATTTCATCTGTGCCACACAAGCGCTTCTGCAATGCTAAAAAGCCGAGTCGCTCTATGATGGTTTTCAGTGAATTCATCATTATCATCGCGCAGCTGGGGGAAGCCCCTCTGTTATTCGAGGCGCGCGAAAGGCGTTAAAGGGTTAATCCGCCCAAACCACATGACTGGCTTCCCCTGATGCTCACCGTTGGAGGGCGGGGCGAGTGGCCTAGTATAACGGGACCAAAGTTTAGTGCGCCGATGAGTTGTTTACATGTCAAAGCATACCTGCAGCACTTCACCTGTTTCGCGTAGAGTCAATAAAAGACACGGTGTGTGTGTCACCGGCTCTAGGCGGTCACTTGGGACCGGGTGCTTCAGTCAGCTCAACTCACATGAGGTGTTTCCAGCGGTAGAAGGTGATGTCGTAAAAAGTAACTTTGTGTCGCAAACCAGGTGAGGGGGAGGGCGGTGGAAGAAATGAGAGGGGAAAAAAGTGGAGGTAATGTTGGGGGGTAGCTAAAGAGCGCGCGCGAGAGAGAAAGGAGTGGAGTGAAGTCGCCGCCATGCAGGCAGGGAATCACAGTCGGCGCGGATGACGCCAGAATGGCGGAGGGACCCAGGTGCAAACGGAGAAAACAGGCCAATCCACGACGGAACGGTGGTAAGTAGTATAGTGTCATATACAAAACACTACACACTTCTCCTACAGTTCCCCAGGGTGCCTGTTTGTTTTTACTCTTGTAGTTGTGCAACTTTGGGATTTCTTTACGGGGCTACGTCCAGGCTACTTGGGAGTGTGTCTGTGTGCGTGGTGGTGTCCCGTTATACGGCTCTACCTGCTTGGCGATCTGTCCACCAATAGGGGCGCCCATGCTGATTCTCCGTACCGTTATCTGGCAAGACGAGCTGCTTGCTTAGAACGGGGCAGTGGCTTTTGTTTTCTCTTGTCGATGTTGTCATGTGGTCGACTCCAAATTACTTTGTTTTTCCCAGGGTTTCTGTGCAACATTTGTCCATAGTCTGGCTCTTGATCTCTCTCGTCAAACTAACACAAACTGTCCGGGGACAAAAGGGTAAACCTACAGCATCCCACCGGCATTTCCCAATGCTGTATATCCAACTGTTTTTCTCTAGTAACACCGGTAGCCTATAACATGACCACAAAACAACAGACATAAACAGACTTAAAGCAGCATCCTAAAGTTCTATAGCCACCAAAAGTGGTTTTGCTCCTTGAGAATCGCGCTCAGAAATAACTTGAGATGCGTTTATTTTTTAGCAGCTTACGTGACTGCTTTCCTGCACGGCACAGGCACTATACCGCTAGTCCAGACAAAGATCTCCTTGGCCGGCGATAGAGAAGTGCTTTCTCCTTTTTAGGCATCGGGCGCGTTTCTCGAGCTTGGTGAGGTGGCTAGCCTAAAGTAGGCTAAACAACACTAATTCTGTCAAACTGCCTAGTGAGTTTGCGCATTGTTATGTAGGCGGCTGGTGCGAAACAGGTGTAGCCTATGCAGTGAAAGGGGAAAGGCTTTCTTGTAACTTTTTTTTACTCGTAAAGAGGAAGCACGTCTGAACTACGTGGTAGGCCTTCAATGTAAGACCATAATTATGACCACATGTCCTAAATTAGTTTTATCAATGTGTCTATCCAACCATAAACCAATTTTACAGTATTTTTTTTTTTTTTTTTTTTAAATCAAATAGGCCCTAACCCACAGAGGATTTCCCACCCTGTCATATTAAATAAAGTCCTACTTGAGGTTTGACTATATCATAATGTCACAGATGACACAGCGCATCATATACTGTATCCTGACGAAAACTGGCTTCAGTTGCATACTGGCCTGCTGCTATCAATTATTTTATAGTCACTTAGTCTATAACTTAATCATCTACAATTATTACTACCCACTATTATCTTTACTGTCTCAACAACAGAATCTTACTATTATTATTATTATTATTATTATTATTGTTGTTGATGTTATATTTATTGCTGTTGTTGCAACATTGTTGCTGTTGTCTGTGCAATTTGTGGAGTAGCTTGTTTGAAAGTTGCCGTCCATGTAGGCATCCATGTGTAAAGCCTACCTGTTGTCAAACTTTCTGAAGAACTGTTCAGACACAGCAACCCCCGCATAGCAGTTTATGGTCTATAACTTGCACTGGTGTCGCCTTACGTGAGCACCACCGACAAACAGAAAGGATCTACCTTTTCCTGCACGCGCTGACGCCGTGCGTCTGAGCGTCGAACCACCCAATCGCGAGCGCACGGCAGCCGTCAGTGTTTACCTGATCAGGAGAGCGAGAGAGAGAGAGCGACAGGAGCGGAAGCAAATGTCCTCTTTCTCGAAGAATAGCCGTGGCCATATCGCTGGACTAGATCCGTCCACCGTGGGACCAAGAACGCGAAGCAGAGTCCGCGAGGAGTGGAACGAAACGCCGCACGCGGACGCCAAAGCCCATGGCCACTTGCGCAGGTAGAGCGAACGAGAGGAGAGAAAATATGGTGCTCAGAGTGCTGGCTAGGTATTCAGCCAGAGACCGTTATTCGCCGTGATTTGTGGTGCCTCGCTAGTCAGCCTATCCCAAGCTACACCTCTTCTCTCTGTGTGTGTGTGCGTGCGTGTGTGTGTTTGAGAGCATGTGTGCGCGTGCGTCTGTGTAGATTTCCCCTTTTGTCTCACTGTATGATTGCTACACTGGAGCATTTCCCCACAAGCTCGCGATGAAAAATATAACGGGGAAGAAGAATAAGAGTCGGCCAACGGGAGCGCGCATAAGGTGGTTGCGAGAGAGAACGGTAACCTACTTTTACCGTTACAGATGACTCGTGCTGTTTCAGCTGGCAGCAGCCTAACGTTATGATTCCCGTCAGCTGGTTAGTTTATGTAATTTCCCCGTGCTGTGCAGAACGAACGAGCGGCCCTCGCGAGCGCTCGAGACCGCCTATGCGCTACGGAAGGGCGGGGCGGGGCAGACTGTCCCTCGCGCGGTGCCGAGACAGCAGCCAGGTATTCTAGGTGATGCAACACCTCTTAAAAGGTGTTCTACTTTGTATCCTTCCGAGAAATACTGATCAAATTGAAGTTCAAAATCTCATTTAGGACGTCCACCCGATCATGTTCGCAGGTTTTGCGATAGACTGAGAGTTTTTGTTGAACTCCGATGATGGAAGCTTGCTTGTGATAATAATAAGGGCTAACCGATGTTTGGCCTATTGGCGACACACGCAGGTGCTTGTGTGAGGATTAAACGCGCACACACACACACACACACACACACACAGCCTAAATAGCAATGTCTGTCTGATATTGTTTTCTGCTCTTTATTAAAATAACAATAATCATAACAATAGAATTATTATTGTATTATTATTATTGTATTATTGTTATTATTGTTTGATGATGATGATGATAATAATAATAATAATAATAATAATAATAATAACTAGAAAAGCGCTCAGAGAGCGCAGACCTCTGCCAAGGCAATGTGGTCACAGACACAATATAAATTCTAGATCATGTTCTGGGTCACCTATCGCCACCAAAATCGAATCAGTTCTTGATTGTCCCAATATACACATTGTCCGAAAATTTCATCCAAATCCACGCAGTACTTTTTGAGTTATCCTGCTGACAGACAGACAGACAGACAAACCAATGCGACCGAAAACATAGGCTAACCTCCTTGGCGGAGGTTATAATAATGATTATGGTAACCAAATGACTTGTGAATGTGTTTTATGGTAGCTGCTCAGTGAATAAGCGGTTTGTGTGTTGAAGTATTTTAAAATGTAGATGTATGTTGTAGGATGGGGCTTTCAGCAGCTCAACGGAGGTTTTTGTAGTACTGCTGTATATATACATTTTGGTATGGTTTTTGTAGTACTACTGTATGTATAATTTATACTACTGTACTACTATAGTACTATATTACTGTATATGTAATTTGGTATGTTTGAGTAGTTTAGTAGATGTGTGTCAGTATACGTACTTCTGAAAATGAGTGTGCATAGTTTTGTAGATGCGTGTGTTAAGTGTGCATAGTTTAGTTGAAGCGTCTGTGAATGTCTGTAGTTTTATAGATGCTGCTGGATGAGGCTGTTCAGTAAGCAAAGGGTTGCAGGTTCAGTGTTACCAACGACGTGGCCTAGTTATAGAGCCTGTCGACCGGGAGATTGTGAGTTTGACTCTGTCGTGTTGTATCGTACCACCATAGGACTAAACCCCCACTGATGGAGAGTCTCCACTGATGGAGAGCCAGTGTGCGGTGGCCTTTAACTGGACCGGGCACAGCACTGGGGTCACACATATGACCTAGGATCCAGATCAGCATCAATGAATAAGTAGGCTATGCTAAGGTCTGGCAACATGGCATTTTTTACCCTCCTTTCACCAGGGGGCAAAAGCAGCATGGGAAAGTTCAGTCAAAACAATACAGTCTTTCAAAAAACTCTGTATGTAAACTACTGTAATTTCAGTTGTGTTCAATCGAAAGGAAGATGCATACGTACATATACAGTTTAGCCATAGACAAAGCGAAGCCCTTCATTGGTTGTGAATCATGCCTATGCTGTTGTAACTATGGGGATAAGGGCTAGAATGCTGGTGTGGGGCAACATACTGTATATTCACCTGGTGTCACAGTGAATACATTCTCACAGTAAACAGATAGGGATTGTGTGGATATGTGACACAGGCAGGGCTTCACAGATGTGTAGGAGTGGATATGCCACAGAGGCCGGCCTTCACAGAGGTCTAGCAGTGGATATGTGACACAGGCAGGCTTTCACAGAGATCTAGCAGTGGATATGTCACACAGACACAGTCACACCGCAGTCACATGAGAGAGGAGATTCACTAAATTAGACTTTAAGGCCGTGCCCAACATAGAATAACATACCGGTATTTCTGTGCCAATATGTGTTTGTACAGAGTCTACTGTGTCAGTAAGCCATAAAAACTGGAAGCATTTGTGACGTTCCATTTCAAAACCTTTGTCGCAAGCTTAGTTTCTGAGAAAATTCTAAAAATGGAATGCTTGCACCAAAAAAGTAGAATTTCACATTTCTGCGTAATTTGACAGTATAAAGTCTACACTTCTAATTCAATTGTGCTGAAATTCATACCTTAAATGGGTTAAAAATGTGTTTGTTGAGAAGGCATGTATTCATTTAACATTGTACTAACTTAGCTGTCATATCGAAGATTTCTAGTGCTAAGGGTTTATAGTAGACTACCACCAGCAAGGCAGGTGAACATTCGTCATAGATTAGAAGGAAAAAAATAATTAATCTGAATGTCAAGGGCCTTTCCAATATTTTGAAACAACATTTTTAACTGGCATGTTGTTTGGGCTCATAAAAATCCTCTAGATGGAGCTAACGTTGAGTCGCTGACTGAGCTTGAAGATGGCTAGTCAGAGACGGGGATAAAGTATCTTTGGCTCAGCTAGTCAGTAAAAAGCTGTTGAGTGTTCAGTAGTAGTGCTAAAATCGGTACAAGCCAAATATTAACTGTCTGCTGATTGTTCTGCTTCTAGGATATCACTCAGACAAGAGACATGGCAGCCATAAATCCCATACTGACATATGCATCTACACATACAGTACATGTATCTTTAAAGTTAGCATCGTTGCATAGCCTACTCAGAGTACCAAAACCATCCACTGGCTCTTACCTTGTTACAGTTCAAGTTATATCCATTTTTCATGTAAAGTCCACAATTAGGCACATACTGTATAACCCATCTTTAATTCGATACTCATATACCCATTGATATCTCTACTAGAATACTCATATACCATTGATATCTCTACTGGAATACTCATATACCCATTGATATCTCTACTAGAATACTCATATACCCATTGATATCTCTACTGGAATACTCATATACCCATTGATATCTCTACTGGAATACTCATATACCATTGATATCTCTACTAGAATACTCATATACCATTGATATCTCTACTGGAATACTCATATACCATTGATATCTCTACTAGAATACTCATATACCATTGATATCTCTACTAGAATACTCATATACCATTGATATCTCTACTAGAATACTCATATACCCATTGATATCTCTACTGGAATACTCATATACCATTGATATCTCTACTAGAATACTCATATACCATTGATATCTCTACTAGAATACTCATATACCATTGATATCTCTACTGGAATACTCATATACCATTGATATCTCTACTAGAATACTCATATACCCATTGATATCTCTACTAGAATACTCATATACCATTGATATCTCTACTGGAATACTCATATACCATTGATATCTCTACTAGAATACTCATATACCATTGATATCTCTACTGGAATACTCATATACCATTGATATCTCTACTAGAATACTCATATACCATTGATATCTCTACTGGAATACTCATATACCATTGATATCTGTACTGGGATGCTCATATACCCATTGATATCTGTACTGGGATGCTCATATACCCATTTGATATCTCTAATGGGACACTCTGCTAAAGATCACTTGTTACAGGTGTTGTGCAGCTTGTTTACAACATTCAGCATATCATAGAAATAGTCCGGTTCAATGTAGGGTTAGTATCCACTCACACAACAGCTATAGAATACCACTGAAACCCCTTGTGCGGACTAGTCGCCCCTCCTCTTATTCTCATTCGTCTCCTTCTCCCTCTTCTCCTCCTCTCCTCCTGAGTATGTGGCACTTAAAAACCCAGTGTGACTAACTTCACTCTTAAAATAGTTCCCCCCCTTCATTTAGTTTCATTAGCCCTCGAGGGCCTATGGTAAGCTGTGTGTGTGTGTGTGTGTGTGTGTGTGTGTGTGTGTGTGTGTGTGTGTGTGTGTGTGTGTGTGTGTGCTGTGTGTGTGTATGTATGTGTGTGTGTGTGTGCTGTGTGTGTGTGTGTGTGTGTGTGTACATGCACATTTTCCTGAATCTCTTTCAGGGCATTGGCCTGGCTGTCTTTGCATCCTAATCAATCCTGTCTGTCCATAATGAGCTCTCTCTCTCTCCCCCCCTGCTGGACTGACAGGGGGATGGCAGTCTACTTCACACTCACCCTGACCCCTGTTTGAGACTGTACACATCCGTCTACGGATCCCATTGACTTTGCATGGTGCAATCTCGAAACGCATTGTGGGTCCGTCCATTCTGTCAGACCCGTCGGATCCGTCGAAAAGTTGAAAAATGTTCCACTTTTCAGGTTGATAACCGTCAACCAATCAAAATTAATTCCCCCTCCGTCAGACACGCCCTCCGTCGTCCGTCAGCGGAAGTGTACAGTCTGAAACGAGGGTGAGTGTCATGTTGAGAGTTCTATTAGATGAGATGAGAACCCTGAGACTTAACTACTGCCATGAATCAACCAATCATTTAGTCCCGTTATGTCAGGCGCGTGTGTGCTTGTGTTTCTCTGTGTGTGTGTGTGTGTGTGTGTGTGTGTGTGTGTGTGTGTGTGTGTGCGTGTGTGCGTGCGCGCACTGTGTGTGTGTGTGTGTGTGTGTGTGTGTGTGTGTGTGTGTGTGTGTGTGTGTGTGTGTGTGTGTGTGTGCTTGTGTTTCTGTGTGTGTGCTTGTGCTTGGGTTTCTGCCTCTGTTAGTTTGTGTGTCTGTCTGTGTGTTTTTGTTTCTGCCTGTGTGTGTGTGTTTACAGTATGTGTGTGTGTGTGTGTGTGTTTGTTTGTTTGTTTGTGTGTGTGTGTGTGTGCTCTTGCCTCTGTATGTGTGTTTGTGTTTCTGCCTGCCTGTGTGTGTGTGTGTACTGTGTGTGTCAGTGATGCTAATGAAGGTTGATGAGTTTATTGTCAGGTGCAGAGCCGACAGGGCTGGCGTCATGGTAACTGCATCATCTGTACTGTATCTGTGTGTGTGTGTGTGTGTGTGTGTGTGTGTGTGTGTGTGTGTGTGTGTCACATCATCTGTACATGTATGTATCTGTACTGTGCCATGACAACACTGCTACAGTAATCAATGGAGCGTGTGCGTGTGTGTGTGTGGGAGAGTGTATGTCACTGTCTCAAGCCTACCATGATCTGCCCTGTCAGGCTACTTACAGTACAGTGTATCTAAATGACTTACTCACTCGCACACACACACACACACACACACACACACACACACACACACACACACACACACACACACTGTCTGGGGGGACTCTTTTGTACACTTTTGATTCAGTGTGTGTGATTGTGTAGGGTTGCAATTAACTCATCATTTAGGTGTTTATACTCTGTTAATACACACACACACACACACACATACACACACACACACACACACACACACACACACGAGCACACACACGACCTCTCACACCTTCTGAGGCAGGAAATAGCTACTTTATAAATAGCGAGGCGATGTCATATCCTGTAGGTGTACTCTTGTCACCAGCTGCCAGACCTCTGTCCTATATGATGTAAGCACGTGCACAGTCTGCACACACGTGTGTGAGAGAGAGAGTGTGAGTGTGAGTGTCAGTGAAATGTGCTTGTCTGTTTGTGTGTGAGAAAGGGAAAAGTGAGAGGGACAATGTGTGTGTGTGTGTGTGTGTGTGTGTGTGTGTGTGTGTGTGTGTGTGTGAGAGGGATCAAGTGTGTGTGTGTCTGTTTATGGCTCCCGTCACACCAGTACAGAACGTGCTCCTGAGATGTGCAGCAACTGTGTGTGTGTGTGTGTGTGTGTGTGTGTGTGTGTGTGTGTGTGTGTGTGTGTGTGAGGAATCCAGAGACAGAGCTCTAGTTCCCTCCTACCTGTCAGTCACAAACACAGCCATGTCATTGTCCACAGCACTAGGATACTGTCTTCTGTAGTGTGTGTGTGTGTGTGTGTGTGTCCCAGACTGCCCTGTGGTGGCCGTGTGTGTAAGGCTCACGTTTCAGCTGGGCTTCGGCTATTCCTCTTTCCTTGTGGAGAAAAGGCTGAGAAGAAAAGAGTAGAGAGGTGCAGGAGTTCTGTGTTATATTCTCACAAGGGTGTGTGTGTGTGTGTGTGTGTGTGTGTGTGTGTGTGTGTGTGTGTGGAGGGGGTGGATCCCCCTTTATGCAGACTAGACATGAGGTCTCATGCGTCGCTATGAAGGATCATTAAAAGGTTTCTATTGGGGCGTAACACAATTCTGCAGACTGGAATTGGCTGATCTTTGGCAACACTGAGCATTGAGCAGTGCTAGCAGTCAGCAGTGCCCCTCTGTGTGTTGCCCCCTGGTGGACATTAGCATCGCCATTTTCAAGTATGGAGTCGCAATGCAGCCTACCTACGAACTCTCAGCACATGCATGAGAGTCATGGTGGGCACAAGCACTCATGCGCTTACAATTTGGTGGGCGGTTACATGAAAAATGTTACTCCTCCGGGGAGAGTAAAAGCAATATTCCATGATCTATGGTTACTCTTTGCTTATTTCTTGAGGAGCTTATGAAAAAATGTGTACTGTCATTAATGCTATAAAACTGTAGCATTACAGCATTACATCTCTCTCTCTCTCTCTCTCTCTCTCTCTCTCTCTCTCTCTCTCTCTCTCTCTCTCTGTCTCTGTGTCGCCCCCTAGCCAGTAACTTGAGTAATGCGGAGAGTGGATCAGGCTCAGACTCAGACGATGAAGACCGACTCCATATCGTGGAGGAAGAAGCTCTTCCCAGCATGCCTCAGTCTCCAGGAGGCACAAACTGCACCAATGGCACCACCAACGGCCTGCTCATAGGTAGGTCTGGGTGCGCGCACACACACACACACACACACACACACTGGCAACAGCCTATTCATAGGTAGGTCTGACACACACACACACACACACACACACACACACACACACACACAGGCAACGGCCTGCTCATAGGTGAGTCTGACACACACAGACACAGCACCAATGGCCTGTTCATAGGTGAGTGACACAAACACACACACCACCAACTGCAGGTAATTAATTGGATTTAATTATAAATAATAACAACTTCCGGTAATTATTTTATCGAAAATAACAAAGAAAGACTTTGTTGGATACTAGAATAAGTGTTTGTGTGTGTGTTTGCTGTGTGTACGTGTGTGTGTGTGTGTGTGTGTGTGTGTGTGTGTGTGTGTGTGTGAGCAGTGAAACAGGAGTGCTGCTCTGAAGAGGATGACAAAGAGAGGGAGGAGCTAATCCAAAGAGGAGACACACCCAGCAATGATGAGAATGGTACACACACACACACACGCACACACACACACACACACACACACACACACACACACACACACACAGCAATGATGAGAATGGTACATACACACACACACACACACACACACACACACACGCACAGCAATGATGAGAATGGTACAAACACACACACACACACACACACACAGCAACGATACAACACACACACACACACACACACACACACACCTTCTCTTTCTCCAGAAATGTTATTATCCTAGTTCTTGTGTGTGTGTGTGTGTGTGTGTGTGTGTGTGTGTGTGTGTGTGTGTGTGTGTGAGAATATGTGTGTGTACAGTATGTGTGAGTATATGATAGAGTGTGTGGTGTGTGTGTGTGACAGGACTGTTTATCTGAATAATGAATCCTTTCTTCATCTCCCTCTCTTTTTTCTTTATTTCTTCTTCCTCTATGTTTGCATGCTTTCTCTCTCTCTCTCTCTCTCTCTCTCTCTCTCTCTCTCTCTCTCTCTCTCTCTCTCTCTCTCTCTCTCTCTCGTCTAAAGGAACTCCGGACTCGTTCTCTCAGCTGCTGACATGTCCGTACTGTTCCCGTGGTTACAAGCGCCACGCCTCACTGAAGGAGCACATAAAACTCCGTCACGAGAAAAACGACGACAACTACAGCTGCACGCAGTGTTCCTACACCTTCAGTCAGAAAGTGCAGTTAGAGCGGCATATGAGCGCTCACAAACACGGCAGAGACCAGGTAACACACACACACACACACACACACACACACACACACATAACTATAGCTGTATGAAGAATTCGGGCCATGGGCTTGGGGGGCTTACAACCAAACTAACTGTTTCTGTTAGTTAAGTCTGACTATGCTGAATATGAAATTGAAGGGTAACATGAACAATTTGACCTTACTTTAAATAATCATCTGAGTACGTGTTGTGGTGATACTGTACGTTATGTTATAAAATCCCCCGTAGATTTAGGATAGAGATAACACTATGCACACTTCATACAAAGTATGATCAGAGTCTCTACACATCAACTCAAGCACAGAGAACATAGGTTTGTTGAGTTTAGTTAAACTGACGTTTCTGCTCTTCTCTCATTTCTTGCCATCATTGCAATCTCAGATTGAAATGTCAGAATAAAAGTTTGTTTCTGACATGTTTTACGTGGTATTTTGAACATTCTGGAACTTTTTTTTCAGTGTAGTAATACCAACTAGCTCATGCCTGGGCAAACTAAGGCCCAGGGGCCACATGCGGCCCGCTGAGCTATTTAATCCAGCCCGTGGAGCCTTTCCAAGTAGAATACTTTATCTTTTAGCCAAGGAGACTTAGATTATGGGCCTGAATTATCTATCAAATTTATTGTATTCATGAAATTCAAATCCCCCCTTTAACCCTGCATGTTAATATGTCCCCTGAAGAAAGTGGGGCTACTGGTTTGAGACCTGCAAATTTACCATCAACCGGTTGACTATTAACATCCGGCCCGACTAGTCGGAATATTAACAGCCAATGTGGCCCTTCGGCGAAAATAATTGCCCACCCCTGAACTAGCTGCTAGCACAACAAAAAGGCAATTAAAGCTGGATAGGAACGGTATTTCGCTATGATAATTGTTTTGGAACATCAACATACACAGCTAACCACTCGGTGAATACATGTTTTAAAACACAGATTTAAGGTTGTTTTAAGGACATTACCGGACATGACAAAGCAAGCCAAGCAAGCAGACAAAGAGGGATTCTAACTGAGCCAACTATCCGAGACTGGACCAATTCTCAAAATGTTGGTGTTGATGACTCTATTTCATCCTAGACACTCCAGAAAAGGGCTGAAGATCTGCAGCGAGACAAGGTGGTTTTAGAGAGGTGTCGTGACAATGTGAATCAGTTGTTGCAAGCATTCACTGTTTCAGAGTTTTAGAACGCCGAAGCCCGTCTCGTCGCAGATATTTGGTCTATAGTCACCTTTAACCATCTCTCTCTCTCTCTCCCTCTCTATAGCGTGTGTTAAACCAGTCTGGTGGGAGCCGTAAGTTTAAGTGTTCTGAGTGTTCCAAGGCCTTTAAGTACAAACACCACCTCAAGGAGCACCTGCGCATACACAGCGGTTAGTTACACACACACACACACACACACACACACACATATATATATATATGTGTGTGTGTGTGTGTGTATACACACACACACACACACACACACACACACACACACACACACACAACCATCCCCTCAAGGAGCACACACACACACTCACTGTCACACAGACACATACACACATGCACACAATGTCAATGTCACATACACACTTACACACAAGCACACACACACTTTCACGTACACACTTCCCTCTTTTACACACACACATATCTTCTCAAACCTTCCACTCTCACTGCCACACACACACACACACACACACACATATACAAACACACACACACGCACAGTCACGTCCACACTTCCCTCCTTTACACACACACACACACACACACACACACACACACACACACACACACACACACACACATCTTCCTTCCCTGTGTTGTGTGTCTGATGTGAGTGTTTGATTGACAGGTGAGAAGCCCTACGAGTGTGGCAACTGTAAGAAGCGTTTCTCCCACTCCGGCTCCTACTCCTCCCACATCAGCAGTAAGAAATGCGTCCCGCCCACCACCACCACTGTATCCCCCGGCAACAACATCCAACAGCGGCCAACAGGAGTGTCCAAAACCAACCAGACCACACCCCCAAAGCCCATAGCCCCTCCACCAACCCGTCTGCTGCTCAGGGAGAAAATAGAGGCGGGGCCAACGCAGGAACAGCGGCCAATCAAACAGCTCAAAACTGAACCGGCCGACGTGGAAAGCAAGCCTGTCGTTATGGTAACGGGGGTGTTACCCCGGCGACTCCCCAACAGGGTGTGGTCCAGGCTTTGGTCCTGCCCACCATGGGCCTGGTTCAGCCAATCAGCATCAACCTGAGCGACATCCAGAATGCGCTGAAGGGAGGCACGGCTGTGGTGCGGCAGGTGCTAGCGGCTAGCGTGGGTGCTAACGGCGGCGCTGCTAAGGTCGTAGGTCACGCGGGGGTCACAGGGGTGACGGGGTCGGGGGTGACTGCACCCCGAACTCAAACACTGCTGCTGCAAAACCCCCAGAATCCACAGCTGCTGTCGGCCATCTCCCTGCCTCTGCTGGAGCACGACAGCGCCACCAAGATCATCATCAACTACGCCAGCACTGCTAGCACCGCCAAAACTACCACCATCGCCACCATCGCCACCGCTCCCACGCCCTCCACCACTGCCACCGCTCACACACCCTCGACCATCGCCGCTGCAGCCACAGCCAGTGTCAAAACTCCAACCGCTACCATCGCTACCGCTCACACACCCACCTCGGCCACCACAGTTCACACAGCTGCCATCGCCGGAACAGTTACGTCTCAGACGGCCTCTCACACCTCTCAGTCTGTCCAACCAGAACCGGCGTTAGCTCAGACCGCCACCACAGGTGACGCCTGTGTGTCCAATAAACCCCTCCCCTCTACGGACAGTACCAGTACCAGTACCAGTGCAGTACTCACCACAGCCACCCAGTCAGGTCCAGTTAAACCCGCTCCAGTCTCAGTCTCGGTCCCAGTCTCAGCTCCAGGTCCAGTCAGGACGGCCGTGGTTCCGCTGAGCCCGCCCAGTGGCATCAGAACTCGGGCCCAATTAAACTTGGCCTCCACTGCAGCGGTTCCCCTTCACATCCGACCCAACCAAACAGGTCTGGTCCAGCTGAGCTTGGTCCAAACGGGCCCAGGACAAAGCCCTGTGGTCCGGCCCGCAATAGCCCAGCTTGCCTCCATGCCAACAGGAGGCGCTACCAAGCTGCTCTTGGCCCAGGCAACAGGAACTGGTTCTGGACCCAGTTTGTTCCGGATCATTTCGGCTCCTGGTCCCATTGGACCTCTTCAGTCCGCCACCAAAGCCACACCTCCAGAAGTGCCGCAAGCACAGGGGAAGAACAGCAGCCACAACGCCTCGGAACTCCAGAACCCAGCGCTGGTGGTACGGGTCAAAGTAGAACCCGGAGAACCTGGAGAACCAGAGAAGGACGCACTGTCAGATGGACAGAAGACCCAGGAGGAGGAGGAAGAGGAGGAGGATGAAGGCTCAGCTCAGTGTCCTCTGTGTGACGACGGTTCCCCTGACCCACTACAGGCACTGCAGAGCTGTCTCCGTGACGACGACCCCAAGGCAGCCGCTGCGCTGGGTTCAGAGGGGTCGGGCGGCTCGTTGCTACGGAGCCTCCTGCCGCTCCTGAAGGTGTTTAGCTCCTCCTCCAGCCCTAGCGATCTGCAGCTGAGTGCGGCCGCCAGCACCGCTAAACTCCCCATCACCGTGGTAACACGCTGGTTCACACGCATGAGGAACGCCGAACAGGACGCCACAGCACACACACACACCAAACACAAACCCAGTGCACGCACTAGTGTCTCAGACGCCACACACACACTCCAAAGCAGCAGCAGCCCTGCTACACACACCTGCACCCCCACAGCTGACCCTAAGGTGAGACACACACCTCTTTTTCTCTCTCGCTTTCTCTCCCTCTTTCTCTCTCTTGCTTTCTCTCCACCTCTTTCTCTCACTCGCTTTCTCTCTCCCGCTTTCTCTCTCCCTCTTTCTCTTGCTTTCTCTCTCCCTCTTTCTCTCTCGCTTTCTCTCTCCCTCTCTCTCTCTCTCTCTCGCTTTCTCTCCCTCTTTCTCTCTCACTGTCTCTCCCCCTCTTTCTTTCTCGCTTTCTCTCCCCCTCTCTCTCTCTCTCTCTCGCTTTCTCTCCCCCTCTCTCTCTCTTTCTCTCTCTCTCGCTTTTTCTCCTCCCCTTCTCTCTCTCAATCTCTATAGAATAGATACAGATGGCAAGTCTGTCCGCGCCCACAAATATAGCTCTGCCGTGGGGGAAATAGTGAAAAATAGTCCCCCGTGGGGGAAAACAACGTGTTCACGTGTTCAAGTCAATGACATGCTAAGCTAGAATTACACTGAATACCATCCACAAGAAGCTGGACACATTTTAGGTAGCAATGATTTTCAGATGGTCCGATGTGAATTTTGAACTTGATACCCCTCCAAACACGATACTGGGGACAGTTTTAGTTGATGCTTGTTAGCTTCATTAGCTTGCTAGCTAGCCATCTTCATTCATCACCACATTAAATGCAGCTAACTTTAGCGTGCTAAAGTGAGCTAATCAGACTTGTGATTGAAAGTTGCTTCACTTATGACAGGAGCAGAGACAGCTCATGACATTTCTGTCAGTGTTACTGGAATAAACAAATCATGGAAAATTTGTTTTAGTCTAAACCCAAGCAGGCAAACAGGTCATAATCAGACAAAAATCTAATATGGACTTCATTCAGTTTAATTTAGTAATCTATTATTGTTAAGCAAATTTCTCTAGCTTGTTCATTCACCTCCACGTTAATTTGGCCTCTGTTTTCCCCCACGCTGACCCCACCCTCGCATTTTGGGGGCATTAGCCGTACTTGCCGTCTGTATCTATACCTCTCCCTTTCTCTCTCCCCTTCTCTCTCTCAGCTTTTATTCCTCCCCCTTCTCTCTCTCAATCTCTATAACTCTTTCTTTCTCTCCCCCTCTCTCTCTCTCTCTCACCCCTCCTCTCTCTCCCTCTCTCTCTCTTTCTTTCTCCCTCTCTCCTTCTCTCTCTCTCTCTCTGTCTCTGTTTGTGACTGAGCATTGTATTGTATTGCTGCTGCTGTACTGATGTGTATTGGGGGTGTGTTGTTTAAGCTCAAGCCCGCCCCCTAATGGTCAGTCGAGTGATTGTGTGTGAAGTGTGATGGGAGCAGGAGAGTGATGATTGACCACACTGCATTTGTGTTTTCCAGCAGGCAATCTCACTGGCCAGCCCCAGCCAGGACCCTCCTCCATGCTCAGAGCCCCAGGACTGTGCCCCAACCCTGAGCTCCAGCCCTGGGCTAACAGACGCCTGTGCCCCCCCACCCTCACCGCCCCCCTCCCAATCTCCCTCTCCCCCCGCGTCCCCTACCCCCCTAGACCTGTCCGCCGCTGGGCTGCTTATCGTCAAGACAGAGCTGGACTCGGAGGGTGAGAGCCAGGCTGAGCCGCTGGACCTCTCCCTGCCGCGCTCCAACACTAGCCATGCTAACGTTAAAGCTAACGCTAAGGCTAGCGTGCAACAGGAGCCTCTCAATCTGAGCTGCATCAAGAAGGAGGAGGAACCTGCTGTGCTGGCCAGTACCCATGGCAACAGTAGTCACAACAAAAACGCTAACATTGCCAACACAACCGTTGCCATGGTGGCGACCCCTGCTGCTGCTGCTGCTGCTCCAGTGCCCCAGACGACGACTACCATCTACCTGACTCCGCAGACAGTGTCAGCGCCACTCAATATCGCCTTGGCAACACGCCTTGTGGCCATCGCCGAACCTGCGTCTGTGCCCTGCCTGCCCACCGGTGTCGTCACGACAACAGCCAACCAGAAGCGCACCATTCTCATCCCCCAGCTGACCTACACCTACACACCCAGCAGCACACACAACACCGTCGTCCTCAACGGATGCCAGGTGAGAGGGATGGACAGATGGAGAGAGAGGGGGAAAGAGAGAAGTGGAGAGAGATGGAGAGGAAGGGGGAGAGGGAAAGGGAGAGATGGATGGAGAGAGAGTAAGAGAGAGTGAGTGAGAAAGAGAGAGGAGGGTTTAGAGTGAGAGATGTGGAAAGAGAGAAGAAGACAGGTAGAGAGACAAGGGTCTACAGTGAGAGAGGGGGAAAGAGAACAGATAGAGAGAGAGAGAGGGGAAAGACATAAACACAGAGAAGGGTTTAGAATGAGAGAGATGGAGAAGGGGGGGGGGGTTAGAGTGAGAGGGAGAGAGAAAAGGGGGAGAGATAGATGGGATAGATTCATGGATAGATAGATAGATAGATAGATAGATAGATAGATAGATAGACAGACAGACACATAGACATATAGACAGATAGATAGACAGAAAAATAGATAGATAGATAGACATAGATATATAGTCAAATGGATAGATAAGAGAGATAAAAACAGAGGTGTGTTTTCTGCACAGAAGGAGAGAGCAGACAGACAGATAGATAGATAGATAGATAGATAGATAGATGGATAGATAGATGGATGAAAACTGAGGTGTGTTTTGTGCACAGGAGGAGAGAGCAGACTCCGTCTCTGGGGTGTCTGTGGGGGAGGAGTCAAATGAAGCAGACTCCGCCTCATCTCCCAAAAAGAGGCGTGTCCAGGCTGGGCAGTACGCGTGTGACCTGTGCGACAAGATCTTTCAGAAGAGCAGCTCGCTGCTGAGGCACAAATACGAACACACAGGTGTGTACTCAAACACACACCCACACACACACATATATATACACATACACACATGCACGCATGTACGCACACATACACACACAAGATCTTTCAGAAGAGCAGCTTTAAACACAAGCACCACCTGATAGAACACTCATGCACACACAAACACTCTCTGTGGTATGTGTTCACAGGTAAACGTCCCCATGAGTGTGCGGTGTGCAGAAAGGTGTTCAAACACAAACACCACCTGATATAGAACACTCATTCACACACAGACACACACACAATCTCTCTCTCTGTCTCTCTCTCACACACAGACACACACACACATACTTACTGTAGCTGAGCACGTTTTTGTTGTGTGTATTCACAGGTAAACGTCCCCATGAGTGTGCGGTGTGCAGAAAGGCGTTCAAACACAAGCACCACCTGATAGACACACACACACACACACACACACACACACACACACTCTGTCACACACACTCTCTCTGTTTTGTGTATGTTCACAGGTAAACGTCCCCATGAGTGTGCGGTGTGCAGAAAGGCGTTCAAACACAAACACCACCTGATAGAACACTCTCACACACACACACACACACACACACACTCTGTCTCACACACACTCTCTCTGTTGTGTGTATGTTCACAGGTAAACGTCCCCATGAGTGTGCGGTGTGCAGAAAGACGTTCAAACACAAACACCACCTGATAGAACACTCTGTGTCACACACACACACACACACACACACACACACACACACACACACACACACACACACTCTGTCTCACACACACTCTCTCTGTTGTGTGTATATTCACAGGTAAACGTCCCCATGAGTGTGCGGTGTGCAGAAAGGCGTTCAAACACAAGCACCACCTGATAGAGCACTCTCGCCTGCACTCCGGGGAGAAGCCCTACCAGTGTGACAAGTGTGGCAAACGTTTCTCCCACTCCGGCTCCTACTCACAGCACATGAACCACCGCTACTCATACTGCCACAGGGACAGCAACAGCAACGCAGCCCAGACCCTCACACGCACACACACACACACGGCCACCGAGGGGCCCGGCAGTGAGGAAGAGGAGGAGGAGGAGGAAGAAGAAGAAGAGGAGGAAGAGGAGGAGGAGGCTATAAGTATGGATGACATCAGAGTGGTGCGTGTGGGAGAAGAGTATGAGGATGAGGGATGGGGAGAGGAGGAGAGTGGAGGAGAGGTGGAGGAAGGAGGAGAGGAGAGCGGAGGTGCTGTTGTCATGGAGATGGAGGGAGAGGGAGGTTCTGAAGGAGGGATTGAGGAGATGGAAGTGGGCGGAGCAGCAATTGAGGAAGAGGAAGTGGACGGGACATCCACTGAGGAAGCGGGCATGTCATTGGCTGCTGAAGATGAAGGAGGTGCGTCATTGGCTGAGGATGACGTGGGTGTGGCTTCTGTTGAGGAGGAGGAAATGATTGAAGAGGAGGTGCTTGAAATCACCTTGGGCGGGGAAGAGGAGGAGGAAATGGGCGGGACATCCGCTGAAACCATGGAAACAGGGGAGGAGCCAGACTCTGAACAGGAGAAAAAAGAAACCTGAATCTCCCCAATCTTGCAGGAGGGAAGGAAGGAAGTATAGCTAACGGGCAGCAGTGTGACCTCTGACCTTTTGTTGCCATGGAAGCAGTTTCGCTCTCCACTGTGTTCTAATCCAGGTGTGCCTGAACTTTGAACTTTGACCTTTCTGCCCCGTCGCCAGCAGCTGCCACATCAGCATCCTCCGCAACTAAACCCCCCCAGTGCTGCTCCCAGTCCCAGGAGGTGTGTGTGTGTGTGTGTGTGTGTGTGTGTGTGTGTGTGTGTGTGTGTGTGTGTGTGCGCACGCGTCATCAGTGTTAGCCCCACTGCCCTTGTGTTGTGTGTGTGTGTGTGTGTGTGTGTGTGTGTGTGTGTGTGTGTAGCGTTGTGATGTTGTGTCCCAGAGTTGAGTGGGAAGGGAGGTTCCAGTGGCACTTTGCACCAGTATTCTAGTCTGTTTACAAAAGGACGGCAGCACAGGACAAGTCCCAGTACAGCAGATATGAGGCCTCATGTTGAGCTGTGGGGAAGACAGAGGTGTGTGTATGTGTGTGTGTGTGTGTGTGTGTGTGTGTGTGTGTGTGTGTGTGTGTGTGTGTATGTTTGTGTCAGTCACAGGCCAATAGGCAGCACAGGACTAGTCTCAGTGTAGGAGATAAGAGTTCTCATGTTAACCTGTGAGGAAGAGGTGTGTGTGTGTGTCTGTGTGTTAGTGTGAAGAATATGGCTCCAGAGCCCAGTTCAATTGTGAAGGATGTTTGAGTGGTGTAATGTGTGTGTGTGTGTGTGTGTGTGTGTGTGTGTGTGTGTGTGTGTGTGTGAAGAATGTTGTTTGAAGAAGGATGTTTGAGTGGTGTAATGTGTCTGCATGTGTGTTTAGAATCAGAGCTCCTCTTGAGAAACGTGAGTGTTTGGGCCCCTCAGCTAAACAGCTGTTTAAGTTAAACTGCTGATGTTGATAAAAAGGTGAAGGATGTTTGTTGATAAATGGAAGGATGTTGTTTCAGAGGAGTTTTGGGCCCAGTAATGTAACAGCGTTTAGAAGAAGAGAGATTTTTGTGTTCTGTGTGCCGTAGTGTGTGTGTGTGTCTGCGTTTGTGTGCCGTAGTGTGTGTGTGTTTGTGTGTATGTGAAGGATGAGCTTCATGCAGACAGAAGCTCCAGTGTTGGGAGGTCAGTTAGCGTCAGATGCTAGGATGGTCCCCCGAAACACACGCCCATTTATGAGGCTAATACACACACACACACACACACACACACACACTCATTACTCACTCACATATTATAGCACCAGAACTTGCAGACAGGTAAGTCCTGGTGGTATAATACACACACACACACACACACACACACACACACACACACACACACACACACACAATGCCTTTGGTGTCCTCAAAGCCAAATTGTCCAATCAGGGAAGCACTATAAAGAGGGCATCAGTACTGTGTTCTGTTGTTCCTGTTGCTTAGGAGACTGTTTGCTTGTTTTGTTTGTTTGGTTTGTTTGTTTGTTTTGTTTGTTTGTCTGATGTGGTGATCACACCCAATTTGAACTCAACACCTCAGCCTTATGCAAGACCACAGTGCTGTAAGTGCCATTCAGTTACATTCATCATCTGTGTGTGTGTGTAGGGATAGATGGAAAGGTGTGTGTTTGTTCCATAGTTGAGCAGCAGAACAACGAGGGATTTAGTTTTGATTGATATACTGAGATTCTAATCACTACCCTGATCCAGAACACAACTAGATGTGTGACTCCAGAAACAATACAATACAAGATTGAGACAAACGGCTATTCCAGATTAATGAAAAAAAAACTACTCCAGATTAAAAACAAGTATTCCAGATTAATGAAAAAAACTACTCCAGATTAAAAACAAGTATTCCAGATTAATGAAAACAGCTACTCCAGATTAGAAATACGTATTCCAGATTAAAAGCAAGTATTCCAAGTTAAAAAGCAAGTATTCCAGAATAGAATGTTAATCATGTAGACTCCAGCAGATGTGGGACATTTCTCAGATTAAATTAGTAAAATCAAATGATTAAATCTGGATTAGATACAGGCAAAAGTGGGTTTGTTAATCCAGTGACGGGAAACAGATTTGAAGTTCAAGCTGATGAAGTGTGAATGTGTGCGTGTGTGTGTGTATGGGGAGCCTCATGCCTCTGACTGTACATCAATGCTTACACAACGAAAAGGCAATCCCAAGAACAACATTTGGTGTGTTTGTGAACAGTATGTGTAACCATTTATAAAACACTGTGGCGTGGACGGGAAAAAAAGGAGCATGGCTTTGTCTGTTGGGACAAGCACTTGTGTGAAGGATCTTTTATTTCTGAACCTGTTTAGGAAAAGCAAATGTATTATTTTATAACTATGTTATGAAGTGTAACCCATCAGTGTTAAATATTGTTTATTACCATTGTATTATCATTGTATTACCATTGTTATTTGATTTGTGTGGACATGCAGGTCAATAGTGAGTGTGTTTAGTCTGAGATGGCTGCTGGGTGAAGAACAGCACCCTCTGTTGGCCATCTCAGGTCAGTGCACGGTCCCTACCAGTGAGCAGTATTATTTGTCCCCACTTAGCCCACTTTACTTTAGGCACTCACTCTCTCACTCGCCAGATGGAGGCAGGACACTTATGCTTGACTTATACATGTGTATGGAAACATATTTATGTGTCTTCATTTTGTATTTCCTTGTAGCTATTTATTCCACACTTAGTTTACAGACTTACCATTTGTATTACTGGGTTAAGACTTACCAATTGTTTTACTTCTTTTGATTATTGGGCTAAGAGTGATGTTGTAGGCGGGCAGGAGGTAGGGTAGGATTGGATCGGTTAAAACAGTGCCACTCCTCATCACACAGGAAGGGATACAGGACTGGTCAGAACAAGTGCCACTCATGCAGGATGTGAAACCTGATTGGTTAGAACAGTGCCACTCCTCCCTTTATGGGCTGCTTGTGTCTCCTGCCGTCAACTCTTCACGAGGCTCTCTCTGGGAAACAGCAGGGGCCCAGTGAAGGATAGAAACATCAAGACATCAATTCATTTCATTCCTTTTCAACTAAACTGAATTGGATTGCAATGGAGTTCAAGTAGGAGGGAAAAGAGACAGCTGAATCCACCTACACTTTCTTGACCTGTGTCAAGATAATTGGTGGTTCTTACCTGTGGCGTTTTCAAGGCGACGTAACGTTACAAAACGTTTACTACGTCACCCATAGGGATGAATGGGAACTGTTACGTTACGTTACAAAACGTTACGACTGTTGAATTCACCCCTGGTACAAAGGATTGTGGGGCATCACGTGCTACCTTTAGTGTAAAAGTCTGCGTAAGGATCTTATGCTATAGACAGCAGGCAAATTTTGCTAAGCCAAAAGCCAATCTGAAAGCAGCTGGAAGAAAGAGCTGGAAGAGTAGTGAGACCTGTTTAGCCACATACAGGGTCTCTCTAACGTGAGTACTGTACAGCCCTCACAGTTGGCAAATATACTCTCATAGCTTCTCATGAAACCTTGAAACAACTCTAAGTAGTCATTGTACAGCTTGTATAGCTCTTGAAATAACCCACTATATAGAATTTCAAGCCCATAAAAGTTAAGTCAATGCGTAATACATTTAAATTCATTTATGCATTAGACACTTTATTTTGATCTCACAGAAGATGGTTCCTGCCATGTTCTGCCTTTCTTCAGCACACAAGACCAAGATCAACTTGTTTGGCTCAGATGGTATCTAGTGTCCTTTCTCTAAAATCACATATGGTGGCAGCTATACAAGCTACTCAATGACTACTTTCAGTTGTATCAAAGTTTCATGTTTCACTTATGTTGGTGTCCCATGAAAAGATATGGCAGAATATTTGCAAAAATGTGAGCGGTGTACTCAGTGGGGAAAACCAGAAACGGGAGATCGCGTGTTAAACTAGCCTAGGTTGGGAAAACACAGCATATATGCTAGGTCACCTGACTTGGCAGGAGATGCATGAGATCCGTTTCAAGGGGTGTGCAACCAACTTTCTAACCAGCAATACCAGTCCTGATTGGTGCTGGCTACTATTGTTGGCTGATTGACAGGTTGAGTGTCCAGTGCGGTGTGATCCTCTGAATAGTCCCCTCCCCTCAAAGTCTCCTGCCTGCCACGGTGCTCACCTATAATAACTCATCTATAACTCATCCTAACTCTTCATAGTGCATGCTGCAGAACTCATCCACAAACCCTTTATAAAGCATCTATAACATGGCCACCCATGTGCATGAGAAAAGGACCCTTATTACATGTTTATAAAGCACTGTGTTTGACCTAGGAAAGTTACTGTGTGTGTGTGTGTGTGCAACCAAACTAGTTTGCCAGGTCACCAATGTTAAGAATGACCCTGTGTCTCAGTGTTAGCAGAAATGCTGTGTGTGAAGGTGTGTGTGTGTTTGTGTGTGTGAGAGAGAGAGAGAGAGAGAGAGAGAGAATGTCTTTGTTGTCTGAGGGAGACACCCTCTCCTTGAGGTTATGTTAAAGGAATAGTTCACCTCTTTATGAAAATTGGTTATTCACCCCCTTACCTGGAGTTGCATATGTGGGTAAGAGCATTTTGGTCTCGGTGCATCTTTTGACCTAGTCTGGCAACCCCAATTTTACATTTAGCTTTACATAGGCGCTGAAAGTAAAGTTGCCAAAGAGTTGCTATCTGGCAACATTACAATCCAGTGCCTATGGTAAGCTAAAGCTGAAAATTGGGGATGCAATACTTGGAAAACGCAAGTACTGAGACCAAAATGCTTTTACCCACGTTTGTAACTCCAGGTAAGGGGGTGAACAACCAATTTTCATAAAGAGGTGAACTATTCCCTTAAGGTGTGAATGACAGCCAGACGCTGGTAGATTTCAGACCCAAAATAATGATTTACTATTGCGTGCAGGTGAATCTCACTATTTGTCTGTCAGGAGATGGTAGATGCTCACATTTTATGGAGTTAAATTCAAGTTGAGTCAATTCCTCCCTGTGCTGGTTTGGAGGTGTCAGGTGGATCTGGACGTTCCCTGTGTAATGGTCTTATCCTCCAAAAAATGAAAAGGAAAAAAAGTGTTTTGTCTAAGTCTCATTTTGTGTGCCAAAAGTGTTTTGTTTTGTTTTGTGTGTGTGTGTGTGTGTGTTTTGTTGAATGTTTTAAATTGGTTTTAGATAAAAACAAGCCTGTTCAAATGCATTGTCATCCTGAATACTTTATTTTTTTTCTTAAATCCCCCATCCCAAAAGTAATTAAAAGACAATAATGCCAATTTTACACCTTTGTGCTGCCACTTATTGTTTTTAACCTTTTTCAAACAAGATCCGTCTTCCTCTAGGAAAACTTTTTTTAAAATGTTTGCTGTGCTCTCGTTTCTGGTTTAGCCAGTT
This sequence comes from Sardinella longiceps, assembly GCA_027497455.2. Lineage (NCBI taxonomy): Eukaryota > Metazoa > Chordata > Actinopteri > Clupeiformes > Clupeidae > Sardinella > Sardinella longiceps. The sequence goes on from JAODXP020000034.1 coordinate 2,406,155, forward strand.
TCATTGTTTAAATGAATCTATGAATCTAAATGGAATCCAATTGTTATGGCAGCGAAGTCATTGACTTAAAGGAGAAGTTTGGTGTGATAAGGACCCAAAGTATATTGTAACATCATAAGAAGTTGGAACACTTGCCAGGAGCAGAATTTTGATATGTTCTTGCAGGCCGGAGAAAATGACTTGCTAGCTCCCTCTAGCTAGGTGTTAGTAGCCAAATCACTGTTTTAAACCATAGAAAGGCTCAAAATAGCCCCTCACTTTGTTTATGCCCCCGGAAGCTACAACTAGCAAGTGGTTTTCTGCGGCCTGCACTAATATCTCAAAATTCTGCTCACGGGCAAACGTTCCAATTTTTAATTATGTTGCAATATACTTTGGGTCCTTATCACACCGAATTTCCCCTTTAATGCATCCAGTGTAAGGAGGTACAGGCAGATCCCTCTCTGGGCTGCATCCAGTGTAGCCTATATTGAGGAATACAGGCAGGGACACATGCCTGGGCTGCCCCTTGGTTGTTAGTAGTAGGCAACAAACTGGGATTTGTTTCCCAAAAGCAGAGTTGCTAACCAGTTAGCAAATTTCCCTTAGCCATCCAACTAAGTTTGTAACTAGTTAGCAACTCTGCTTTTAGGGAAAAGGATGCCAGGACTGGAAAAGGAGGTCCAGTTGCCAACTCTGCTTTTGGGAAACAAATCCCGGTTTGTTGCCTACTACCAGAACTTTTAACTCCCATGACTGGAGAATCTAGTGGGCTCATGCAGTACTGCAGAGAGCTGTTCACAGGAGCAGGGCTTCTAAGCTGTTCACAGGAACAGTGCTTCCAAGTGTTATAGGCAGCTATATTGGGACTGTAGCCAGAGAGAGGACACACCGTTCTAGAGTGTCAGTCTGTCTGGCAGAAGAGCATTCTGGTATTCACACCAAAGGACCATTCATCTTCATCATCATCATCATCATCATCATCATAAGCAGCAGCAGCCTGCTCACCTGGAATCAGGTAAGTGAAAATGGAACATTGTATACATGTTGTGAGTAGTTGCACACTGTATACAAACGGGTTGCTTTAATCCATGAGCTGTGTGTGTGTGTGTGTGTAAGTGACAGAGAGAGAGTGCAAGTAAGAGTGGAAGCATGATGAGATGGTTCAAAGAGGTTTATTTGCAGGAGAGTTGCAGGTTCAGCAGTACAAATCATATTCAGCACATTCCATTCCAATCACTGGACACCAAACTGCCTGGGCCAGTGGCCCCACCCCTCACATGCTAGTGGTCCTGCCCATCATAGGTCAGTGGTCCCGCCCCTCACAGGCCAGAGTTTCCATCCCACCCCTTACAGCCCAGTGGAACCAACATTACTCTCTCTACACAGTATTAATTACCCTATTTAATACCTGTTAATAAACTACTGCTGCCCACATACAACACTTTCTCTCTTAACACACACACACACTCTCCATTACGGCATGCGTCATCATCATTCTTCCCAACTACAACAGCTCTCTCTCACACACACACACAATGTCCATTACACCATACATCATCATTCTTCCCCACTACAACCGCTCTCACACACAGACAATCTCTATTCTAGCTTACGTTTGCACACACACACACACATCCATTCATCCATCAGGCATCATTCTTCCCCACTACTAACTCCCACACACACACACACACACACACTAGCAGGAAATACAAATGTGCAAATGCACATGGCTGTGGGAGTGTTAGATGTGCAATAGTCTTAGTTCTCTGAGTGTGTGTGTGTGTGTGTGTGTGTGTGTGTTCATAGCTCATTACTGGATTCCCCCACCCAGTCCAGACTAAGGTTGTGCATTTATAGTCTGTGGTTAAACCCATGTAGTGTGTTTTCTCTTGGGGTGTGTTCATTAGGCCCTGCACTCCACTTGGGGTGTGTTCATTCATCCCCGCCCTGCACTGGTCTGTCTGTGTGTGTGTGTGTGTGTGTGTGTGTGTGTACCCCTTAGTTGGTTCACAACAAAATAATCTATTTGATTTTTTTTCTCCTTTATCTTATAGTGAATGTCCAAAATAAAATCAGAAAACTCATTTTCAATGAGCAAGTTCATAGAAACAACTCTAGCAGGGATTTGTCAGTGATGTTCACATGTTGTGTCCACTTGTTTAGTAGAGTCTCAAAGGTCAAGGCCAGTATGGATTATCCAGTTGTGTCTCAAAGGTAAAGTCCACCTGGGATAGTTCAGTCGCGTCTCAAAGGTCAATGCCAGTTGAGATTATTTAGGACAGTCTAAAAGTTCAAATCCAGTTGAGATTATTTAGGACAGTCTAAAAGGTCAAGGCCAGTTTGCATTATCCAGTTGTGTGTCAAAGGTGAAGTTCAGTTGGGATTGTTCAGTAGTATTCACAGAAGCATTTCCAGTAGTGTTTGTTCAGGAGTTCAGGGGTCACCAGCAGGGTTCTGATGTTCACTAATGTCTATCATCAAGATAAAAAGTCAGTAGTATCCATAGCAACATCTCCAGTTGGGCGTGTTCAGTAGTGTCCATAGCAACAACTCCAGTTTGGCGTGTTCAGTAGTGTCCATAGCAATATGTTCAGTAGTGTCCATTGCAACATATCCAGCAATGAAGAGCACAAGCAGGATAAGGATTAAGACCTCTAATGATCAGTGTAGGATGTGTGTCTTCCAAGTGTGTGTGTGTGTGTGTGTGTGTGTGTGTGTGTGTGTGTGTGTGTGTGTGTCTGTGTGTCAGGCGATAAATGCAGGGACAATGGATGTGTTAAGATTAGTAGAAGTATACTCTCCGTGTGTGTGTGTGTGTGTGTGTGTGTAAGAGAGCTATAGACACAGTGTTATGCCTTTCTTTCAACAGCTCACAGGAGGTGGATCTCAGTCTGTAGAAGGCGGGGTTTGGTATCAAGATGGGCATTTCCCGTCATCCGATTGGCTAATCTTCCAAACCCCTCCCCTCCTGGTGCCAATGACGTGTGGGAGTGTCAAATGCAGCGTCTCTCATCTGGGTTACCTAGAGAAGATGGCACCATAGAGGGTTAAAGCAGAGCTGATACAACTTTTAAGAATTTTTTCTTACTGTTATGTAATGAATTGCAGGACGTATTCTAGTTTGCTCATAATACATTGCTTGAAATGTATTATGATGCTTTATTTTGGTTAGTATTCCATGATCTTTGATGTCACCTTGAGAAGATGGCACCTGGCTTAGTTACATGGAGAAGATGGCACCTGGCTAAGTTACCTGGAGAAGATGGCACCTAGCTAAGTTACCTGGAGAAGATGGCTTCAGTCTCCAGCAGCACCAGCTCAACTATCTGGTTCTGGTAGACCATGTGCACAGCCATGTTCCACGACTCCGTCTCTGGGCGCAGGAGCGTTGGGCCGAACACTATCGCCACGCTCTGGGCCGTCATACGGTTCTCCTCTCCGTGGTCCACCACTCTGAGAAGGGAGAGAGAGTGTGAGACAGTGTGTGGGTGAGAGTGTGTGTGTGTGTGTGTGTGTGTGTGTGGCAGTGAGTGAGTAAGTTGGTGTGAGTTGGGGCTTCTCTATAACAACACGGTTTTACAGTTTAATTTCTCACCTAAATTCAAAGTAGATGGAGATGAGGATTATTTATACAATATGCTACAGCCTGACTTTAATGCAATGATTGTAATTCAATACAATTGGGAATTTTTGCTTGTTTTTAGCTAATAATGGGATTTTTTTTGGTTTGTTTTTAACTTTGGTAAGACAGGATAGAAACTGATTTGATCTTCACTGTGAGTGTGTGAGAGAGAAGTGGTGTTGAACACTAATCTCCTTAGCCAGCAGTTGGCCTAGGGGACTGTAGCCCTGTCCCTGCTATGTGGCAGGATGCAAAGCAGGTGAGGGCTTGGTCGGTGCTTGGATGGGAGACCCCCTGTGGTTACTGGCAGTGCTGCTGACGGGGCAGTGTTCCCCCAGTGTCCACTATCAGTGATGCAGTGTTCCGGTTCTTTTTCCCTTCGACACCTTCAAAGCTAGACGTAGCCCAGTTATCAACCTCAACTATCAAGCTCTCTGCTTGCACAACTGGCCCCTCACTTGTTAGCCACTTGCTAGTCAGGTCACTTGCTAACAAACTGGATCTGGATTAGGGACTTGTTTCGGACTGCATCTGTGTGTGTGTGTGTGTGTGTGTACATACCTCCTGAGGTGTTTAAACAGGGCCTGCATGGTATCATGGTTGGGTCTGGGTAATTGCTTCACCAGATCCTTCATGGACTGAACACGCTGTCTGTAGTCTGGGATTTCTATACACACACACACACACACACACACACAATTGTTCACACATATGGATACACAACATTAGACCATGACTCAAGTGTTTGTTAGGGGGTCCTGGAGCTTGTGCTTGTGTGTGTGTGTGTGTGTGTGTGTGTGTGTGTGTGTGTGTGTGTGTGTGTGTGTGTGTGTGTGTGTGTGTGAGACTCACTGATGGCACTGACAAACTCCTGGAAGAGTGTGTATGTGAAGAGGGGTCTACAGCTTGTGTGTGTGTGTTACTCACTGATGGCATTGACAAACTCCTGGAAGTGTGTGTATGTGAAGAGGGGTTCTGGAAGCTCTCGGAAGAACATCTTGAGGGCTCCAGTGGTAACGTGGATGTCCTCCCATTTACCATCCTCCAGATCCACACGCTCATCTGACAAACACACACACACACACACACACACACAAATAAACATAAACATACAGTATACACACACACACACATATATATGTGGATGTCCTCCCATTTACCATCCTCCAGATCCACACGCTCATCTGACACACACACACACACACACACACACACACACACACACACACACACACACACACACACACACAAACATATACACAGACACACACACACATATATATGTGAATGTCTTCCAATTTACCATCCTCCAGATACACCCCCCCCCCCCACACACACACACAAAACAAACAAACAAATATACATATTTACACACAAACAAATATACATATTCACACACACAAATCCGTGAACGTTTTCCTCCCATCCTCCAGATATGCACACAAACACAACTATACATATTCACACACACACACAAATAAACAATTATACATATTCACACACACACAAATACATGAACGTTCTCCTCCCATCCTCCAGGTCCACATGCTCATCTTACACACACACACACACACACACACACACACACACACACACACACACACACACAAATACATGAACGTTCTCCTCCCATCCTCCAGGTCCACATGCTCATCTTCAACACACACACACACACACACACAACAACACAACACACACACACACAAATAGCTACACAAACACGATTATACACAAATTAATTTCTATTCTGTGTGTGTCTGTAGAACGTACCATGATTGACAGCGAAGCGGAGCTTCTGGATCACTGCCAGATTTCCACTAACCCTGTACAGCCCATCCACACTCAAGCCTGTAAATACACACACACACACACACACACACACACACACAGCAGACTTAGATTCTCACACACAATTTAACCATTCATATTGCATTCGGCAAGTTCAGCAAGGAGTTTTTCAACATAGGCTTGGGGAGAAAGGCTATGTGTGTGTGTACGTGTGTGTGTACCATTTGTCTCCACGTGGTCCATGCACATCTTGACAAAGTGTGGTATCGTGGTCCCCTCCCTCTGACACAGGCTGCTCAAGCTGCAGCCGAACACCTGGTCTGGAAACACACACACATACATAAATTGTTAAAGACAGACAGACAGACAGACAGACAGACAGACAGACACACTCTAAAGCATGTGCTTGGAGCTGAGTGGGTGAAATTCAGCCGAAGCATGTAGGGTTTTTGAGTGGTTGCTCTGTCTCGCTTCAGCAACCACTGGCGCACACACACACACACGCACAGACACACACACACAAGCTCGCTACTTCAGTTTGGGGCATGCACAAATCTTCCATCCAATTAGTTTGTGCCTTCTACCCTTATCAAGACAGTTACATGTACACTTTCAATAATCAGACATTACTCTCTTGATGTAGAATAGATGGTCAGAGTTTCAAACCATTTCCCAAAGGCAACTAACATTAGAGTAGGCCCACTGTTCCTGTCAAACTAATTTGCCTGTAGCCAAACCATATGCTGAAACTCTCACTGGGTCAGGTCTAATTTTGGAACCTGAAACTTCTCTGAACCATGACTATACTATAATAACCTCTAGTTTGCCTTTGCTTTAGTAGCCTATCCACAGGCTTCTCATATGGGAGGAGCCTGCTGCCATTTATTTACATTTTTCAAATTAAAAGTGCACATTGCCTGGGGGCGCTGTGGCTCAGCGGGTTAGAGCATCATACTGTGGGTCTGGGGCAGTGATGTGTACTAACTCAGTATAAGTACTTAAGCACAGTACCTAAGTATGCTTGGAGTTATTGAAAATCTGTCAACTTTTACTTTAACTCCACTAAACTTTTAAATGTATAAGTATAGTATACAGTATAGTTACCGGTACAAGTATCAGATGAAATTGTGGTCAACTGAGTGACTGCAACAAAGTTTTATATTGGAGAAGCCAATTTTTGTCATTGAACACATGCAAATAAAATTCATTCACACACACAGACATACACACATGCGCACGCACACGCACACACACAGCAGACATTCCTTGGAGTACAGAAAACATTTTTCAGGCTTGCAGAATCTCTGCTTAGATTGGTGCAGATTTTCTGACAATGCTGCCATGAAACATCTCACTCTGCACTGCATTATGGCAACGTACACACACACACACACACACACACCCACGCACACACACAAATGCACACGCAGCGCTCACACACGCACATACTCACTCACCCTCACAAACACACACCCACTCATCCTCACACACACAAATGCAAACACACGTACTCACTCACCCTCACAAACACACACACACCCACTCACTCACCCTCACACCCCCTCTCATACACACACGCGCAGCGCTCACACACCCTCACAAACACACACACAGAGTACCTTTGGTGTAGCCCTTGTTTCTGACGGCCTGTAGTGTGGGTCGGCACACACACACACACACACACACACACACACACACACACACACACACACACACACACACACACACACACACACACACACACACACACAGAGTACCTTTGATGTAGCCCTTGTCTCTGACAGCCTGTAGTGTGGGTCGGCGCGTGAGGAACTTCTTGAGTTTGGTTCTCTTCCTGTGGTCCGACACGTCCATGCTGCTGCTGGAGCTCTTCATGCCTGATGATGCTGCTGCTGCTGATGAAGCATCATGGGAAATGGAGTCTTTCAGACACACATGCAAACTACAACATTATTATAGCGTTTCTCTGGCTCACACACTACAAACAGGCAACAGCTTGACTACACTAAACTCACACACTAGAGTCTCTCTCTCTCTCTCTCTCTCTCTCTCTCTCTCTCTCTCTCACACACACACACACACACACACACACACACACACACACACACACACACACACACACCAACAGCACAACTATACTACACAGACTGGACTGTCTCACATCCCAACACACACATTCGCGCCCCTACCAATGTGTTTCTTGGAGTCGCGGCGGTCTTTGTCGTTTTTCTCAGGGCTGGGTGACTCTGGCATGTCCTCCTCTATGGCCTCGTCCGACTCCCACGCCTGACACCACAAAACACACACACATTAGTCTCACCGTCTGGGGAAAAGGGGGTACTCACTGTGTGTGTGTGTTGATGGCCTCTGAGGCCGCTCTTAGCTGTGTGTGTGTGTGTGTGTGTGTGTGTGTGTTAGCTCTTACATGTGTGTTGATGGCCTCTAAGGCAGCTCTCAGCTCTGTGTGTGTGTGTGTGTGTGTGCTGATGGCCTCCAAGACGGCTCTCAGCTGTGTGTGTGTGTGTGTGTGTGTGTGTGTGAGCACTTACGTGTGTGTTGATGGCCTCTGAGATTGCTCTCAGCCATTCGTTGATGAGACTCTCGTTGTCTGACTGGATGAGAAGCTCCGTGCCCTGACGAGTTTTCACCTGCGGAACAGACACCACACACACAGATTAGATAATTGGATTAGATTAGCCTACGCTGCTTTCACCAGATACAAGTGATGTTTAGTGCAAGAATGACATTCTGTGTGTGTGTGTGTGTGTGTGTGTGTGTGTGTGTGTGTGTGTGTGTGTACACACCTCAATGACGTGCTTCTTGCTGGATTTGTCTTTGGCCCACTCCACAGATGCTCCCCTTAGGTCCACACTGAACTCGGGCTTGGACTGATGGCTCCCAAACTACTCACACACACACACACACACACACACACACACACACACACACACACACACACACACACACACACAAGTTCATGAACATATATGCACACGTGTAGAATAAATAAAGACATGTTTTCAGCAAGCCTAAAGTTATTTATAGCTCCAAGCCTAAAGTTAAACTCAGATTACACCAAACATCTGTAGCTCCAATTTAATCTTAGACTGAGCCAAGCACATGTGGTTCCAATCTGATAAATGAATCCCAGATTGACCCGAGCATCTGTAGCGCCAAGTCTACAAGTAATCTCAGATTGAGTTGAATATCTGTAGCTCCATGTCTAAAGTTAATCCCAGATCGAGCCAAGCACTTGTAGCTACAAATTCTACAAATTAATCCAAATCTACAAGTCAAGTTTCAAGTTAATCCCAGATCGAGTTGAGCATCTGTAGCTCCAAGTCTAAAGTTAATCCAGATCAAATAGAGAAATCAACCCGGCACTCAGGTGTATTTAGAAAAAAGTCCAAAGTGGTGCTCTTAGGGTAGGGAAAGCCTAAAGAGTAAGCCTTTATTATATGTGGCTACTCATAATTGAAATTAAAATGCCAACATGTTTCGACCACAAAAGTGGTCTTCATCAGGGCAAAGCGTTCATCATCGAAACATGAACATCCAGATCAAGCGGAGCATCTGTGCCTCTTAGTCTATCAGATATAAGTGATATGCAGCGGAGTCATTTTTCAGCAGCTACACAATAGATCAGTGAAGTCCAAAGTGTGACATTGGTCTGACACCGTGTCACTCACCCAGCTAGTCCCGCCCCCCTGGCTCTTGGCGAATAGGAGGGAAGAACCCTGGAGTACAGTCCAAGAGGAGGTCCAGTTCTTTCTGTGGGGAGCAAACAAACTCATGAACTCAGTGAGTGTGTGTGTCTGTTTGTGTGTGTGTGTGTGCTTACGGGTCAGTCTTTGTGTTAGTCATCGCCTTAGTTAGAAGTTGAATAACAAATTTGTGTTTTGAGTATTTATGGTGTGGGATTCCTGGATGGTTAGAATCTGACATTTCTGTTTGTTGTGTCTTTGTTTAGTACTGACTGGCTTATGTGCTCACACACACTCACTCACTCACGCACTCACTCACTCACTCACTCACTCTTCATATTTTCCTCTAGTCATCTTGTTTAAATTATCGCTATTTATTGCATCCTGGTTACTTTTAATAAATATTTCCTTGGTTGTCTGTCACATGTTGTCTGACTCCATACTTATGTTGCTGCCCTGAGCCGGATCATCACAGAACACAATGGGAGAGAGAGAGAGAGAGTGTGTGTGTGTGTGTATGTGTAGTCAACTCACCGTACTTTCTTGCCATGTTCTGTGATTTTGGTCACGTTGAGCACACCACATTTCTCTGACGGCTAAAACACAAAAGAAGAGAATGAAATGAGAGAGAGAGAGAGAGAGAGAGAGAGAGAGAGAGAGAGAGAGAGAGAGAGAGAGAGAGAGAGAGAGAGAGAGAGAGAGAGAGAGAGAGAGAAAGGGAGAGAGATTTGATTTCTCCATGTCTAAAGAGGTGAAAGAGAGATGGTTTCAACATATCTTAAAAATACATACAGTGTACATATGATTTCTACATGTCTAAAGAGATGAAAAGAGAGAGAGAGAGGGAGGGATAAAGAGAGAGAGAGAGGGAGAAAGAGAGAGATGATTTCTACATGTCTAAAGAGGTGAAAAGAGAGAGAGAGGGAGAAAGAGAGAGAGAGAGAGAGAGAGAGAGAGAGAGAGAGAGAGAGAGAGAGGGAGAAAGGAGAGATGATTTCTACATGTCTAAAGAGGTGAAAAGAGAGAGAGAGGGAGAAAGAGAGAGATGATTTCTACATGTCTAAAGAGGTGAAAAGAGAGAGAGAGAGGGAGAAAGAGAGAGATGATTTCTACATGTCTAAAGAGATGAAAAGAGAGAGAGAGAGGGAGAAAGAGAGAGATGATTTCTACATGTCTAAAGAGGTGAAAAGAGAGAGAGAGAGGGAGAAAGAGAGAGATGATTTCTACATGTCTAAAGAGGTGAAAAGAGAGAGAGAGGGAGAAAGTGAGAGATGATTTCTACATGTGTAAAGAGGTAGAGAGAGAGAGAGAGATTTGTATTTGTCTAAAGAGGTGAAAAGCCCTGAGAGGAGAAGGAGTGAAGGGATGAGAGAGGGTGTGTGTGTGTGTGTGTGTGTGTGTTGAGGATGGTACTAACGGAGGGTGTGTGTGTGTGTGTGTGTGTGTGTGTGTGTGTGTGTGTGTGTGTGTGTGTGAGGATGGTACTAACGGAGGGTGTGTGTGTGTGTGTGTGTGTGTGTGTGTGTGTGTGTGTGTGTGGAGGATGGTACTAACGGAGGGTGTGTGAGGGTGTGTGTGTGTGTGTGTGTGTGTGTGTGTGTGTGTGTGTGTGGAGGGTGGTACTAACGGAGGGGGGATGGGTGGGTGATGAGGGGCAGGAGGAGTCTGAATCAGGAGTACTGGGCTTCACCACATCCTAAGGAGCAGTAAACAAACAAACAAACAAACAAATAAACAATCTGAACACAAAACAACAACAAGCCTTTTGCGCACACACACACACACACACACACACACACACACAATTGGCAGGGTGGATCAAACGATCATAGGACATGTGCACAGGTGGACCCAAGACCTTATCCTTCATCATTAACAGTGTTGGAAATCAAGTGATCATATGACACGTGCACAGGTTGACACCAGAGGTACGGAGCATTAGAGGCGATTAATTCAATTTCATGCACATTATCCTGGAGGTCAATGACCTCTAGGCGACCCCAGAGTTGACCTGAGACGAATGGCGATGTTAGTTTCTCATGCCCAGAAACATGGAAATACACATTTAGTTTCCATCACAGATCCTCGTCATGCACACAAATGTAATATCCTGGAGGTCAACAACCTCTAGCTGACCTCAACGACCTCTAGCTGACCCCAGAGGTCAGATCCTTGTCATGCACACAAATGTAATATCCTGGAGGTCAACGACCTCTAACTGGCCCCAGAGGTCAGACTCAGGATGCTTCCACATCTTAAATGAACCCTTATGTCATTGAGAGAGAACCCTGGAAGTTCCTTCTTCATTCTAGGAACAATTGCAGTGATGTCATCACTTAGCTTAACCAATCAAATGGGTTGTCTTTTCAAGCACTGTTGATTGGCTAATTAGTAGCTGGTTTATCTGTCGGGCATCACAATCATGACAGTTTGTGATTGGTTATCATAGTGGCAGGGCACTTCCTGTTGGCCCCCTGCGTGGCATCTGATTGGATGTTGTGATAAAAGGCATGCAGTGTGATTGGCTGGTTGAGGGGTCGAGGGCGGGGCACTGACTTGTCTGTACGGGTGGAGGCGGGAGGAGCCTTTGCGACGGAGCGACAGGATTCGCCGATTTTTCACCACCTTCTGTTGGAACTTCACACGGACACACCACCGGTCAGTGTGTGATTGTCACCAAGTCTGTGTGTGTGTGTGTGTGTGTGTGTGTGTGTGTGTGTGTATGTCTTTCTTACCATTGTCTAAAGTATGTGCACGTGTGTGTTTCTCATTAATAATGATAAATAATTAAATGATATATATGAGCTTGTACAAGAACTGTGTGTGTGTGTGTGTGTTTGAGCGCTTAGCTGTCCTCCAGTATGTGTGTGCTGTAACTTCTTTTGATGAACTGATGATTTTGATGCTCACTGATGTGTTTACGTGTCTATGTGTGTGTGCACGCAACTTGTTCCCTCAGACGTGCTTTGCCTCCATTTAGTCAAAGTAGTGGTGTTGATCTGGTGTGTGTGTGTGTGTGTACCTTGTCGTTCTCTGGCACATGTGTGCTGTGTCTCCATTTGGTCAGTACGATGGAATCAGGCTGCTGCCGGCGATCCAGACTCCGGGTTTTGGGCGTGTCCTGAGTGGGGGAGGGGTTTAACTACAAGCACACACACACACACACACACACACACACACACACACACACACACACTTATGTTAGATTCATTCAGATTTATTTTAGATTCATACATTATATTTACACATACACATTACATTTAGATACTACATTACACACACACACACACACACACACACACACACACACACACACATACACACACACACACACACACACACACTTATTTTAGATTCCTACAATATGAGTGGGGGGGCTTATGTTAGATTCATACATTATATTACATTAGATTTAGATATTACATTGAACACACTCACACACACACACACACACACATTTAAACACTGATGCACACATACGAATGCACACACACACACACACACACACAAAAGACACTTACCGAAGCTCTCTGTACCAGTTTGGGGAGCTCCCATTCCGACCTAGAGCCATCTGCACTGTAGTAATATGGCCGGCCCTGATCATCTGCGTGTCTGATCCACTAAACACACACACACACACACACAGATGTGAGCACATCCACAAACACTGACAGCCTAAAGCAAAGACTATAGACTGGTATCACTATGTACTGCAGCAATATTGGCATGACCATAAACTATCAAGATTACCCGTCTAATCTCAGTGTTGTTAGAGTGTCTGTGTGTGTGTGTGTGTGTGTGTGTGTGTGTGTGTGTGTGTGAGTGTGTGCGTGCGCGTGTGTGTGTAACTTCTCATTAGTATAGTCACACACATAGAGTGTGTGTCCTTGTTTGTATGTGTGTGTGTGTGTGTGTGTTTAGTTACAGTAGTGTGTGTGTGTGTGTGTGTGTATGTTTAATTACAGTAGTGTGTGTGTGTGTGTGTACCCTCTCATTAGTATAGTAACACACATAGAGTGTGTGTGTGTGTGTGTGTACCTTCTCATTAGTATAGTCACACACATAGAGTGTGTGTCCATGCTCATCCAGCTCCTCTGACCAGCCCCTAGGCGGAGAGCCATACTGACTGTCTGATTGGCTAGAGTATGTGCTCAGACACGCCTCCTCAGATGATAGAGTCTTCAATCAGCCAATCAGAAGAGAGGGCCCCAAAGATACACCCGGGAGCAAAAGAGAGAGAAAAAAACACAGGGAAGAAAAAGCAGAATAGAAAAACCAGAGAGAGGGAGAGAGAGGGATAGAAAGAGCAGAGAGGGGAAGAGAAAGACAGAGATAGAGATAGAGAGAGCAGAGAGGGGAAGAGAGAGAGAGATACAGAGAGAGCAAAGGGAGAAAGAGAGGGATAGAGAGAGCAGAAAGGAAATAGAAAGAGGGATACAGAGAGAGCAGAAAAATTGGAAGAGAAAGAAGGGAGGAGGGAGGGAGCAGAGGGAGAAAGAGTAAAGAGGGACAGAGAGAGAGAGCAAAAGGAGGAAGAGAAAGAGAGGGATAGAGAGAGCAAAAGGAGGAAGAGAAAGAGAGGGATAGAGAGAGAGCAGAGGGAGGTACTGATTAGGAGAAACCCAAAGCAAATGATCACCATAATCAATATAAAAGAAACAGCCCACAGATGCCTATCCCATCATGCATTTCACCAAGCCAGGGATCACCCAGAGCACACCTGTTAGTGTGTGAGCAGCATGACACACACACCTCACTCTGTGTGTGTGTGTGTGTGTGTGTGTGTGTGTGTCGAGATCCACCTGTGGTGAATGCTGTGTGTGTTTTTGAGACCTACCTCGCTCTCTGGATGCTGTGACTAGATGTGTACACCGTGTGTGTGTGTGTGTGTGCTCCCTGAGGCTGGAAAGTGTGTGTAGATGTGTGTGACGGACACACCTCGCTCTCAGTGGCTGGCGTGTGTGTGTGTGTGCGTGTGTGTGTGTGACAGACCTACCTCACTCTCAGTGGCTGTTGAGTGTGTGTTGTGTTCAGGGCGCGTGCGTAGCGAGCGTGGTGGTTTCCAGCTGCGCTCCTGTGTGTGTGTGTTGTAGTAGTAATGGCGTCCACTGCTGCTGTGGCGATGTGTCTCCCAAGAGCCCTGAGTCTGCAGTGGCGGTGAGCGGGGCACAGGGGGCAGCGATGAGCTGCTCAGCTTCAACTCCTCCAGGTTGGTGTACACTGGAGAGTCGCTAGACGGGTACACCTGCTGGGGGAGGAGGGGCACAGGTGACTGACAGCTCCTTAACTGGTGTTTGGGGGGTGTACAGGTGAGTCTAAAGGAGCACACATGGCTTTGTCCGCACATTTTGCACACATTTTGCACACACTGTGCACCGCAACGATCAGGTATACTTTTTTCCAAAGCTGTTTAGATGAGCATCGGGGTCCTGTCTCCTCTGTGGGCCCGACGGCAGCAAAACTGTACAGTTTCTGAACTTCTTTAAAAAAAACAAAACACTTGCAACCTTCACTAGCCAAGCTATTTTGAAGTGAACATCCATAATAAACAAACACACTCACCAGAAACTCTTGGGACACATCCAGCTCTACTCCACATTACTATTAGTAAACAGTTTTACTGACTCACGGGAGTGAGTGCGTGGTGTGTGTGTGCGGCATTTTGCGCGTGGTTATAAAATGAAGGAAGTACGCGCATGCATGTGTGCAGCTACCTGCTGGAGACCCTTGCCTTACATACACATGTACGCGCACACACAGACACACACACACACACACACACACACACACACAAGCCACAGGCCTTACACAAGCCTGCAAAAGACCGTACACACACCCGCTACGGACCCTACACACACACACACACACACACACACACACACACACTTGCCACAGACCCTACACACACACACATTCGCCACACACCCGCCACAGACCCTACACACACATAGCCTGGCACGCCCTCCCAGTGACGTAACACCTTCGGCGTTGCTTTCGCTGGTCTGACCAGCTGCTGATCGGGCAGGACTTCTGAGTTCCACAAAAATGTGGAACTTCCCCCCCTTGGTCGAGAACCAATCAACTTTGAGCAGCTCCAACGGCTCTCAGTCCTGTTCAAGCAATTCCCTTCGCGTCACATACAGTACGTCAGAGGAAAGAGTGGTGTGATTGGTTCCGCTTCAGCACAGCATTTTCTAACATCGACCAGTAGCAAACCGAGGCATTTCAGGGAGGTGGGACAACCATGCGCTTTGAGAAAGTTTGTTATTTCTTTAGACTTAAACATTGTCCAGCGTCGATCCCTGTGTGCTGGATTGACAGCTGCCAAAAAAACAATCCTGAAACACTGGTTTGAACCTCAACTCCCCATGATCTCTAATTGGCTTTCTGACTTTAAGAATATTGCACTATTAGAACTCTCCACAGCAAGAACAAATAAAGCCAAACCTCACACCATTACCTCTTGGACCATTGTAATAGAGGAAATCTCTGAAAAAATGTCTGTGTTTTGATTTTTACTTTTTAGTTTAAATTTGACTGTATTGTCTGTATTTCTACATGGCTTGTCTTTGTTTTTATATTATGAGCTCACTTTCCCTGTTGTATATAGTTGTCTTTGATCCTTCATATCTTTATCATTTCTGCTCAATAAAAATTGTTTATCACAAAAAGAAAGTTTGTTATACGGGCTCTTGGTCAGACCAAAGTCTCGCAGAGCTTTGAAAGTTGAACACACACACACACACACACACACTCGCCACAGACCCCCCCCCCACACACACACACCCGCCAGTCCACTTATCTTTAAGGCCAGAGTGCGGTGAGGGCTATGCCTTGCTTTAGTTCCCGTCTGCACTGCATGTCATACCATCTTTCAAACACCAGGAGGCGCCCACACTCCCTCTGCTTCAGACAACACTAGAAACTTGCACTACCGCATTCCAGCCTCCTCACACACACTCACTCATTCACACACGTGCATACACACACACGCACACACACACACACACACACCACCACACACACACACCCACACACACACACACACACACACACTCACACTCTCTCTCTCTCTCTCTCAGTCTCACACATAGGCTACACACACACACACACACACACATAAAAACACACACACACACACCCTCTCTCTCTCAGTCACACACATTTTCATACCCGCACATATTCCCATGTTGACACACATATGTACGAACACATACACACACACACACACACACACACACACACACACACACACGTACCAACACATAAACACACTAAAAGTCTCCAACTTACGAGTCATTTTAGCCACTGGACTGACTACATTCCAGCTTTTCAACTTACTCACTATGAGAGAAGAGTTCACTCTCACACACACACACACACAGAAAAACACACAACTGCATGAGACTGCTAAATTGCATTTTGACATGTCACATTTGGGAGTGTGTGTGTGTCTGTGTGTGTGTGTGTGTGTGTCCATACAGTCCAAACAAAGTCTGGCAGCATAGATAGAGAACACAATGGCAGAACAATGCTAATGTGTGTTTGTGTGTGTGTAGAGGGAGGAACTTCAAGTTTTCAAGTTTGTGTTGAGACATACTATGTGTGTGTGTGTGTATGTGTGTCTGTGTTCATGCTCTTCAATCGGACATGTTGACCGGTCGCTCACTCTGTGCTGTTACACAACGGCCTTGTGGGTAATTTAATTACAGCTAAGCAGGTTTATAAGGGAGAGAGACAGGACTGGGGGAGGGGAACATCCCAATGCATGCACGCAAACACACAGACACACACACACACACACACACACACACACACACACACACACACACACACACACACACACACTACTGTAACTAAAACACACACACATACACACACGCACACAGTACAAGATACCCAGCACAGCTAACTAGACTGCACTAAACTAAACTAGCTCCGGTGTACACATTTGTCACTTAGGCTCTGGTCTGGGAGCACACACACACACACACACACACACACACACACACACACACACACACTACTGTAACTAACACACACACACACACACACACATACAAACACACACACACAACTGCAACTAAACACACACAACACACAAACATTCATTGAACAACTCCTTGAGTTGAAATCACTGTGTATGATGTGTGTGCGTTGTGTGAGCATTGAAAAGTGTCCCAATGCTCTTAATGAACAAGGACAGTGTATGTGTGTGTGTCTGTGTGTGTGTGTGTGTGTGTGTGTGTGTGTGTGTGTTTGCGTGTGTGTGCCCAGGGTGCCATCGGGATTAGCAGGCTAATGGATCAGACATGACCACAGGCTGGCTGTGTGTGTGTGTGTGTGTGTGTGTGTGTGTGTGTGTGTGTGTGTGTGTGTGTGTGTGTGTGTGTGTGTGTGTGTGTGTGTGTGTGTGTGTGTGTGTGTGTGTGTGTGTGTGTGTGTGTGTGTGTGTGTCTGCAGGGCTTGAATGACGATCAAACTTCAAAGTCTGCCTATAAGACACCGCTATGACATCAAATCACATGTCAAGGAGTTCATGGGGAGAGGGGCGGAGACACACACACAGTTCCGTCCTCTGAGTGAAAATATGTGTATGAATGTGTGTGTGTGTGTGTGTGTGTGTGTGTGTGAGTGAGTGAAAGTGTGAGGGTGAGTATGTACTGTATGTGAATATGTGTGTGAGTTAGTAAGTTAGGGTGTGTGTGTGTGTGTGTATGTATATGTGTGTGTTTTGAGTGTTGAGTGTGTGTGTGTGTGTGTGTGTGTGTGTGTGTGAGTGTGTTGTGTGTGTTTTGAATGATGAGTGTGAGCGAGTGTGTGTAGACTATGCTGTCTAAGCACCTCTGAGGTCTGCCTAGGGAATCAGCCCAGGCCAATTACACTAATACTGCTGATGGGTGGGTGTGTGTGTGTGTGTGTGTGTGTGTGTGTGTGTGTGTGTGTGTGTGAGAGAGTTCAAGAGCATGTGTGCAAGACACACATGGAGGCCTGTGTTGCGTGTTTAATAGAAGTGAATGAGAGAGTGAGAAGAGGGTGTGCGCGCACACACACACACACACACACACACACACACACACACACACACACACACACACACACACAACCCATAGTTGCTAGGCCCTGAAGTAATTTATATCTGACAAATGTTGCTGTGGAGGAGGCATTTACTAAATGCGTAGTTTTGAATGTACAATACACCCGTACAGTTTATGTGAAATATACTGGTGTGTGTGTGTGTATGTGTGTGTGTGTGCTTGAATTAGGAGAAGAGAGAAATTACCCAAATCCCTTGTGTAGTCGCTCACACATGCAAAAGCTTGCACATATAATGTATAAAGTGTGACTACTTGTCTAGCTCATCAAACTGTTTAACCAATCCGCAAGTCATACTTGTATTCAGTGGTTGCCTCATCCTTTTTCAGTGCTTCAAAAGCTTTACTTTAGTAAACTCAAGACCTCTATCGCTCGGAGTAGGCTACTAACATCAGCATTGCGTGTGACTTTATTCTACTTCATAAAAACACTTTTCTGACGCCTTGAAGAGCACAGTAAGGTATACAGTATGCGAAACAGCTTCTTTTCCCCCAGACAGACGCTTATACCGTAGGCTCTCGGAATAATCTTCACCAACCTGCAGCCTTACAGGGAGGATACACT
>JAODXP020000034.1:2434913-2445394 GCA_027497455.2 Sardinella longiceps
GACTTGGGCTACGCGACCGGTTTCTATTCATTGTCAATAAGAGCAAGCGACCAGCAACAAGTTGCCCGGTGGGCGGGCCCAGAATAGACTTCAAGTCTATTATATGCAAATGAGGAGCGATGCGACTCGGCGACAGCCAATGCGAGTGAAGCCGAGGTACTCTGAACGAAACGTTCTCCCGCTTGCAATATGGCGGAGCTAACGCCAACAATCTCAAACTTGGCCACAAACTAAGAAGTTAGGGATTTATGACATTATATTTTGGAAATCGAGGTATCAGTGTTACTAACGACATCAGAAAATATTGGTTTTATACACAAAAAATATCTGTGTGTTGATGTAGGATTTTCTACCAAGTACCTAAGTTAGCAACATGCTACCAACGAATCACAGCCCTGAGTCACGCCTCCTCAGCGACCTGAGTCGCTTGGATTTGTAGCTAGTCTGACTGTAGGGTTAGCCGTGGGCCCGGAGCGACCACTCCCTCTTCTCACCCGCTCAGTCCGCTTATGCTTGTGGGATTTTTGCGGGCGCGAGCAGGACGTGATTCTATAGGTGCGGGCCGGAGCGGGACAAAAAAATAATTTTCATTGCGGGTGCGGGATGGAGTGCTGCGGGAGCGGGACAGAAAATCTAGTACCGCGCAGACCTCTACCACTCACACTCTGGTGATTTCTGATGACTGATTCACAACATGACCTTTGCACTCTGTGCTTCTGTAAAATGACAGACACTACATGTACGTATATATAATGGTTTTGGATCTCCAATGCTTCCCACTCATGCATAGGCACCGCCTATGCTAAGTACTACAGAAGTGAACTTGCCATACATACAGTATATGAGCATCTGCACGACACACATTAGTGTGGAGAAGGTCTGTGTGTGCGTGAATGAATGTGTGGATGTGTATCTATGTCTTTGTTGTGTGTGTGTGTGTGTGTGTGTGTGTGTGTGTGTGTGTGTGTGTGTATATCGTTCTTTGTGTGTGTGTGTGTGTGTGTGTGTGTGTGTGTATGTGTGTGTGTGTGTGTGTGTGTGTGTGTGTGTGTGTGAGTGAGTGAGTGAGTGAGTGAGTGAGTGAGTGAGTAAGAGAGAGAGAGAGAGAGAGAGAGTGTGTGTGTGAGTGTGCGCATTCTTACCTGTAGGATCTCGGTAGAGCTGCTGCTGAGCTCATCCCCAGATGAGGAATCGTTTCTTCTCTCTCTATCTCTCCCTCTTCCTCCTCCTCTTCCTCCTCTCTCTGTATCCCTCTCTCTCTCTCTCTCCCTCTCCCTTTCTTCCTCTGTGTCTGCTGCTGCTACAGGGCGCTGGGGAGAGGCTGCTCGTGAGCGGGGCAGAGAGCCGTTCTTCCACGATGGATGCCGCTGCTGCTGCTCCTGTTGTTCCTGTTCCTGCTCCTGTTGCACTGACCCTCCGCTGCCTGTAGGGGGCATAAGAGCCACCCTCTCCCCAGGACTGGCCGTGGGGCTGGGGGCAGGCAAGTGTGTGTGCTCCCTCTGCGAGCCCTGAGAGTCCTTGAATGACCCCCCAGTGTGTTTTGAGTGCTCCTTCTGCGAGCCCTGCTGCGTGTGTCTTGAGAGCTCCTTCGGCGAGCTCTGCCGTGTGTCTGTGTTTGTGGCGGGTGTGTGTGAGGCCTCCTTACGGGAGGAGCGTCGTGGGGCAGGCACAGGTGCAGAGGTAGGGCCACTGGATGTGGATGTGGGGGTGGTGGGGGGCATGAGTGGCTTGAGTGGGGGGGGCATGAGAGCGCGGCGGGCCTCGCGGACGTACTGCGCCGGAACGTAGAACGCTCGGCCGCCCTCCTCGGCACGCACCTGCCACCAGTCATCATTGGTCTTCTTGAGCAGCATGAAGCAGTCGCCCTGATGGATGCTGATGACACGGTCACGTGACTTATACTCGTAGTCGTACTCCACCTCCACGTACACCTGCCCCGGGGGGATGCTCAGCTCCGCCATGGTGTGTTACCACGACAACACACTCACTCACAGCTAACAAACACACATACACTCACTCACACACACACACACACACACACTCATACACTCACTCTCTCTCTCTCTCTCTCTCTCTCACACACACACACACACACACACACACACACACACACACACACACACCCTGTGTCACCAACACCTGCTCATTTTACAGCTTGCTCTCTCTCTTTCTCTCTATCCCTTCTTCTCCCAGCCACAGGTCAGATGTCAGCATGGCCTCTTCTGCAGAAAATAGAGAGGAGATGATTTTACACATGGTATAGAGAGATGGAGAGAGAGAGAGAGAGACTGAGAGAGAGAGAGAGAGAGACTGAGAGAGAGAGAGAGAGAGAGGAGAGGAGAGAGAGAGAGAGAGAGAGAGAGAGAGAGAGAGAGAGAGAGAGAGAATGCAGGGCTGTAAAAACATCACAATACCTACAATCAATCTATATGGACAAAATAACAATGCAGTTACCTCTTCTCAACTGCACACACAAACACACACACACACACACACCAACACAGGGATAGTCTGGTGTCATGTTAAATGAATAGTCCTCTTTATGAAAATTGGTTATTCACCTCCTTACTCTGAGTTACATATGTGGGTAAAAGCATTTGTCTCATTGCTTGTGTTTTCCTAGTATGGCATTACCAATTTTCCCAATTTTTAGCTTTAGCTTAGCATAGGTGCTCGACTGCAAAGTTGCCAGATAGCATTTCTTTGGCAACTTTACTTTCCTGTGTCTATGCTAAGCTAAAGGTAAAATTGGGGTTGCCAGACTAGGACAACGCATGCACTGAGAGCAAAATGCTCTTACCCACATATCTAACTCCAGGTAAGGGAGTGAATAACCAATTTTCATAAAGAGGTGGACTATTCCTTTAAAACACACACACACACACACACACACACACACACACAAGTAATCGGCAGTTTTACATACTTCAGTGATGTAGCCAACATACAGAAAGAGACAGAGGGACAAAGAGAGGTAGAGCTGATTTCAGATGCCTATCACTCTACAGCCTATGCATTTAAAGCATATTGCATCCTTACAAAACATCTTTAACATGCTTCATCATTATCTTATCAGGCATGAAGATGAGGTTTGGGAAGTGCAGGAGGCTACAGTGTGAAAAGGAATGGAGATACTGGTGCCATGATTATGTAGCATTAAAATGTATAGATTTCTATGTTAATGATTATGGGCTTTTAGGAGTGAAGATACTGCTGGTGTCATTTCTGCTCTCAGGTGCTCTCTGAAGCATTCTGCTGTTTAACAGTCTAGATTCTAGAATCGTATAATGGGCATCTTCATGATAAGAGCTAGAGTTACAGCTCATACACACGGCAAGCAAGAACCAAAGCAATCCACGTCTGACAACACACACACACACACACACACACACACACTTGCGTATGCGTAAATGTATGCCTGGTAGGCAAGCAGTTCTGTTCTGAGAATGATGGACAAGTCAGCTCATGTGGTGTCTGACTCCAAGAGAAGGGAGAAGAGAAGAGTTGAACACACAAAAAGACACACACACACACACACACACACACACACACACACACACACTAGGTTCATGAGGTTCAAGAGTACTTTCAAGTGTAGAAGGCCGTGTTTGTGAATAAACCCACAACAGCAGAGGACCCAAAGCAGAGGGAAATTCAGCTTTAGAATAAGAGTTTGACAGAGGTAAGGATGGTATCAGACAAATATAGTCAACTAGGAAGTGCTCAGCAGGAGAGGGGCACGTAGGAAAGCTCCATGGTCCTGTGTGAACTTGCTTGAGAACCACCCCAGCAAAAGTATTCACCTTGTAGGAATGTGTCCCGCCCCCCAACCCTCTGGTTCTCTGGCTGGGGGATGGGGAGGGTAGGAGTATGGGACAGCCCTCTCGGCCTCACTGATCTACCGCCGTATAGAGCATCCCTGCCACAAAAGAGGCCCGTCTGACACTTTGGAGGGCCGGTTTCAAACCCTCACTGGAGTTAGCCTATGGGTTAGCCTACCCAATGGCTACCAACCAGAGGGTTGAAGCAGAGACTTAGGGAATGTTTACAACCCTCACTGGAATTACTTTTCACTGAAACACCAGTCAGCGAGTGGCCCCATAGCAAAACGCTGGCTGCTGACGGTCCGTTTGCATCTTGCTTGTCGGTTCTTTGGTCTGCCTCTATCATATCCATTCATGTTATATGTGGGACATATCAATGTAATGACAGTGGGCAAATATCGGTATAGCACATGTATGAGAACCAACCAGCAAAGGCGCCAGTGGACCGGAATTTTGTCGGTAAATGGCGCACATCACATTATATGTCAACCAGGAAAGGGCAGCCACGGGTTCACAAGGTAACGTTAGAAATATCCTTCAGTGCGTAACAGCTGACTTTAGTAGTAAACAGAACACCACCTGACCTGTCTAACAGGACAGGACCACATCATCTCCTTACTATACATGTCGTCCACAGTACTGTTAATGGCGAACTCCTGCTATTAACAAACGTTAAGTTAATTGGTACGTTAACGGTGATCAATATTGGTTCCGCTAATTAAAGAGTCATAACTTGATAATCTAACGTTACACAGCTAGCTACACAACTAACTGGCCCCTTATCCTGTACACTCACTGCTCAATCTGATGTAACGAAATGCTGACACAGGATGGTCTCTACTTTAAGTGCACACGATAAGATTAAAACGTTGGGGGCGACAGGGTAGCATTTTTTCACAGATCAACCAGCCATAAGCTATCAAACTTAGAAGACGACAATAAAGCAAATTTGTGAAACTAATGAAAGGAACCCAAAATGGAATAACGTTAACCTCACTTATCAGTTAGCAGTTAGCTACCGTGAACTTGTAACCTATAATGTCAAGTTTGTAGAAATGTCTATCCATCGATACCTGACAAAACCAATATGTCCTGCTCTGGAGCAAATATTTGACGAACAGTGGAAAATGCCTTCAGGCTTTGGAAGAGAGAGAGAGAGCGATTTTAAGCCAAACTAGCTCATTTGGCTAGCATAGCCCCATAGCTGTGTCGGGACAAACACCTGTGGAGTCCGTGCAGGCGGCGCGCGGGCACGACAGAACAGGTTCCAGGTTCTCATTCCATTCCAGAGACTCCTGCGGGCGGGCAGCTTAGCACACACTGACGCTAACGTTAGTTAGCCGACTAATCATTCCCAAGACATCTAAACTACTTGGTAAAGTTACAACTTACCATAGGTGCTCACAAATATATTCCCATGTGGCAGCCGGTTGAAAGTTTCCAATATTAAGGGACAAGTTGGAAGCTTTCCGCCCGTTCCGTGGTTAACGTTAGTTTCCCTCGGGACACTTCAGTATGTGTTGGGCAAGTCTGAAGTCTGCTCCGCCTCACCTCCTCGCGTTCTTGCTCTCGTGGGCGCGCCCCCGTCCAGGCTACGCTCCCCCGGGCCTGCCTCAAACCCGTGCGGTGCTCGAGGAGGTGATCCGATTAGTGTTCAGGACACGTTTATCCCGAGGAACAACAGAGGCTCGATGTGATGATGCCACCTTGTGGTAGGCTTGATTAAACTCGACCAGACTCGACCTTTACAGGATTGATTGCTGGAGGTTTACTGTAAACTTTGGACACGAATTTGCAATTATGCAGAGTAGCCTACTTAAAAACAGTCCTGGTTTTCGTATAATTTCCCCTCCATTTTAAATAAAAAAGGGAAGAAAAAAACAACGGTCATCAAGTCGTAGAATGAAATTTCGGAAATGTTTAATTAGTACAAAAGGCACTTTTTTTTTACTATTGTTGTGCCACTCCCACAGCCCACGCTGCGCACGAGACCCACCCACCCCTTTCCTCGAAACTGGACAGCTCATGACACTCACTTCCCGAAACTCGCTGAGCTGAGCGGCTGGTCAAACATGGTTTGGTCCATAGGAGGAGCGCCTTGCTTTATGCAGCTCGTCGGTTCATAGAAATCAGATTTTTCCACGCTTAAACATGACGTTCTAAGACAATCACAACAACAATGTCATCATTACACAACGTGAATTTCGCGTATAGCCTAATGTGAAGAAATAGGTGTAGGCTACCTAGGGTTAAGCGTTGTCAAATAGTGATTATTTTATTAAGCAGTAAGTAAGGCTCAGACCAAGAAAAGCATTACAAGTTATAGAATATAGAATATTGCATATTCAGAGGCCAACTTAATTCAAATTTAATACATGGACCTACCAGCAGGTGGTGTGATTACAGCTCTATTCATTCCCAGGAAACACGCAGCTATGGTCCCTTATTATTTTTAGGCACCAGGGCTAGATTTTGTCAAAGAAGGGCCAAACCCACAAAGACCCAAGAACAGTATATGTTGAAAAGGGGGCTTGGTTTGAATAATAGCACAAAGCGGTGTTCCTTCCTACTAGGCCTACTTTCTTTAATGTAAATTACATTGATGTGCTACTGCATCACCCACAGAAAACTATAAAATAAAAGCACCCATTTATGCAGGATTTAATAATACTAAAACTATTTATTGACTCCGTTAGCCTACATATGCATCATAATAGTTGTTTAAACTTTTATGAAGTTTATCATGAAGTCAGGGTTGGCAACTTTTCAAATTGCTTGGAGTGAGATAGCCTGACATAGCCCGACCAATACTGCATCCGTATTCATGGTCTGGATGTCTATAACCTGACGCGATCATAGGGCGGGGGAGGGCATTCAGTTCTGGTTTCAAACGATTGGACAGCTCGTCTAATCAGCTTCGCTTATTGGCCGGTTGTCTCTCTACCGATGTAAACGCGCCCCAGAACACCGTCCCCAGACCATGGATACGGATGAACATTCGTATTATGGATGGGCTATGTCAGGCTAGGAGTGAGACATGGTCCGATGGGGCCCCAACACATCGCTAAAAAAAAAAACCAACAAAAAAAAAAACAGTGAAGGCTTGTCAATCAATTAAAAATATGGATATTTGTAAGGAGAAGTAGTGGTAGAAATTTTTGAAAAATTAGTTGCCATGCAATCTGGTGCATTTTAAATCGGAATGTATTGCATTTGAGTGAAAAAAAATGATACTCTGAAAAATGTCAAATTTAGAGTGACATTTTTTTCTTCAGAGTGATAGAGTGACTGTCACTCGAGATGCGTGAGTGTTGGCAACCCTGTGAAGTGATCATTTACCTCTCAAAATACCACCACAGGCACACAAACTGAATACCGATGCAAAGACGATGGGCACATGTTTATTCCTTTGCACCTCATGATGAGTCAGATGGTGCTGCGGGCCACTCATTTGGTTCTTGTGGGCCTGGTCTGGCCCACGGGCCGACATCTAGGGATCACTGTCATATGACATACAAAAGAGGAAATGAGATTGAGAATTATGTTTTCCTCAAAGAAAAAAGTATGTCAAAACTGTTAACCTCGTGGTACAGGCATATATGTAATTCCTTATTTACTCATGGAATTTCACAAAACATGCAATATAAAATGGCGTTGTCTTAATGTAAATCATCTGGAGAGGAAGTTTTACAGCATATTTAACAGTTTCATTTTGAACCCTATTGACAGGTCATACAAATAAGGCCTATAATGGACATAAAATGTTAAAATTGCATTCAGCTACCCTGAATGCAATGCTAGCACACTTCTTATGCAATGCATTGTTATCACATATTATAACAGGCCAAATCTGGGGTTCTGGTTAATGGACTACATTTAGCCAATACTCCACTGAGCAGCAATAGAGTTCATTTGTTGAGTGCACTTTCTAATCATGAGGAAAAGTGTGGGGCTGTGCAAGCAGCAAGCAGCCCACAGACAGTTCTGCACACATTTGACAGCAGGCAGTTTCACACAGTTTTACTTTTTATTGGTAACTAGTTCTCTGAAGTTCTCATGGTGCTTCAGTTGGTGCCATGTGACTCATCATGCGTGTCTTATATGGCTTGTGGCTACAGGTTCTGTGGTCCATGAATGCAGATGTGAAGTTGTGCAACAATATTGTGTCCACAGGCTAGCCCACAGTGTGGAAGTACTTGTCCAAATGTTCACTCAAACTTACAAAAACAAAAAGAATAGCTGCACACAGTGACATGGGAATCTAACAGCAATGCTAGAATCCCCTGTGGTCAAAAAATTGTGTCCTCAGAATGGGTCCCTCTTTTGTCACCTTGAAGTTTGGAGTTTATTTCTGAAAGCATGACTGAGATGGAATAATATTAGTGCAGTCACAATTAACTGATTAATCACGTGATTAATCCAAAAAAAGGAAATGGCTCGGCTATCAAGTCAAACTATACAAAGATTACGGCCTAGCTCCTGACTGTCCAACAACATGTTTGGGGAACCCTTGGGGGTAGGGGACAGGTGTGAATTGCCCCATTTGAGAAGAACAAAGCCAACTATTTAGTATCAGGGCCTTTACATGGCAAAATAAGGATCCAACATACCCTAGCATCCAAATTATTACTGGAGGAAATGAGTTGCGATTAAAAGTGATTAATCACGATTAATCATTGCAAAATTTTGTGATTAATTAATCAGATTAATTATTTTTTAATCGTTCGACAGCACTAACTAATATATTATCAGCATTAACTATTTCCAGGTGCATCTGCATTGGAGTGAGCCAGGGTCCTGGTCTGTAGATGGAATCACCCAGTCAGGGTAAGTAGACAGAGTCACTAGTGTGGGGATGTCATGAGAAGGGTCTGATGTTTTGCAATCTTATTAGCGATGCTAAAAATCTCTTCTGTCTGTTTCTGACTAGGGCCCCTTAGTGGGGGCTTTGGGGAGAGCATCTCTCCTGAAGCCCTGAAGGTAGACATCTCAGCTGGAAATGGAAGCCAAGTGTCAGCCCCTATGTTGGTCAACTCACAGATTCATGGGGATATCTCCATAAATGTGTTCAGTGATGCACAGCTGAACAAGAATTCAGGTAAAATTTCAGTATCAGAGTTTATTAGCGCTAACTGTAAATAAATAGATTACAAAATGAGTTCAGGTCTTGTTGAGGATGGAGTTACCTTGTGACTATTGGTAGTTTTAAGTTGTCTTGGATCTGCCAAGTCCTCCAGGGACTACTCCCGAGGACCTCCATATCAATACAAGTCAAGTTAAATCAAGTGTATCTATATTGCACATTTTAACAAAACACAGTTGATCCAAAGCGCTTTACAGTGGAAGGGGGGACCTCACTAACCAACACCAATGTGTAGCACCCACCTGGGTGATGCACAGTAGCCATCACAGTCGGCGCCAGAACGCTCACCACACACCAGCTGGAGGTGGAGAGTGAGGGACAGAAGGGAAAGGACAAATGAGCCAATTACAGTGTCAAGTCAAGTCAAGTCAAGTCACTTTTATTTATATAGCACATTTCATACAACATAGTTGATCCAAAGTGCTTTAAAAATAATGATAATAATAATAATAATAATAATAATAATAATAATAATAATAATAATAATATGCAAATGACCAAATAAAACAAACAAACAAAAAATAATAACAAAAATAAAAGAGGAAAAGGGTTTAGGGAGAATTAAAGGCTAGGGAAAAAAGATGTGTTTTTAACTTAGACTTAAAAAGATCAATGGTATGAATGGACCTAATGTGGGAGGGGAGACTATTCCAGAGCTGGGGAGCAGAAACAGAGAAGGCTCTGTCACCTCTGGTTCTAAGGTGAGAGGAGGGAACAGAAAGAAGAAATTTAGAGGAAGATCTGAGTGGCCTAGAAGTACAGAAAGGACTAAGTAAATTGCAGATGTATTCTGGAGCTAATTGATGTAAGGCTTTAAAAACATACATTTAAACTCAATTCTATATTTCACTGGCAACCAGTGCAGTTCACAGAGCACAGGAGTGATGTGATCACGCTTCTTAGTTCCAGTAAGCAATCAGTGGGTGAATGATTAGGGGGCCAGATTGAATGAGCTAGGTTGGGATTTTTGCTATGGTTGTACTAAATTCTGCATGAATGATTAACACATATAGTTGATACCCACAGCATCTCCAATCTTGGACACACACACAGACACACATCCCAGGGTTACCATGGTTTACCTTCCTTTGGTTGGGTTCTGTGGCAGGATTATTATAGTCTGTAGTGGTCAAACACCTGTGTGAACGAGATTGTGATTAATTTCCCCTCTCTATTTGTGTGTCATTCCATACAGTTCATGAAGAAACCGTATTTGACTATAAGAAGAGCATTTTTTCTTACTATAAGAGAGTGCAGGAGTATAACTCTCTCCCTGCAGAGGATGTGTTGCTGACTGACCGCTACACTGAGCTGCTGATGGTCCAGAAACACAGAGAGGAGAGAGAGAAGAAGAATGAGATCTGTTTCAGAGGAGCAAGTTTCTTCCGTGCCAGGGAGGCGTATCAGACCACCACTGTGGACCAGTTCTTCAGCCCTGATGACATACGCGCGGGAACATAGGGGGGGCTGCGTACGCTGCAGCCCCCTATGTCAGAGCGTCAGCCCCCCTGGAG
>JAODXP020000034.1:2445494-2485474 GCA_027497455.2 Sardinella longiceps
AGCCGTCTTCAGGCGGCTGTACATCGTAAACGACGCTTCCGCTACGAGAAAAGCAATAGGTGGGTCTCCAGACTAAATATCACTTGTGATTTTAGTTTGGCGTTCGCCAGGCTAACTTTGGAGAGAATTTCACATTTTTTTCAGCTAGTGTAATGTTTTGGTCAATATTGTTTTTAAAATTAAGATTAGAAGACAATGATGCTTGAAAGTAAATTGATAATAAAACGGCATAGCCTACATCGTTTTGGGTGCGAACCTTTGATCGCCTATTTTAGAGTCACATTACGAACGGTAACGTCATGCATAAACAGTCAGGAGATGAAACTCAAACATGAGTTGGAGCCACACACTTACCTTGCCATTCCTTTCTTCCGTTTTTGTGATTGTAGAGTCATCCGCTTTTCCCAAGTGTATTCTTATCATCTCGTTGGTAACTTAGCTCCTGAGTGCTATAAAAACTGCGGAAACTGCTGAAATCAGCCAAATACTTTGGTTAAACGTGGAGGAGACAACGGCACAAAGATCAGAGCCCAGATAGCTCACTACTGCCCCAAAGTAGGACCCTGCCTCATCATGAACGGGTCACTTTACTGTAAGTAGCCTCATGCATTTGCCGTTTACAAGAAGTTGAGTCATCGACACCCATTTCCTTCTTGGGAAAATGAAATTGAGTTTTGCTGCCATCTGTTGGATCGGGGCTATACCACGACACAGGAGAACCCATGATTTCATATTTAGCACAAAACAAATGCACATTTTCCCCACATTTACAACACTTTGATGTGAAAACACCTTCATTTGATCCAAGAATAATGCTCCCACTCTGCAGATGTGGTGGTTCTGCAAAGAAATAAGGCTACCGGGAGGGTTCTTGATTTTGTTTAAATGGGGTAACACAGGGATGGTCTAACTAGCCTGACATGCCAGACTATATCATAACAATGTATAGTCTGGAAACTACTGATAGCAGTGGCGGCTGCTGGTTTTTCAGATAGGGGAAGCTCAGATTGCGCGATCGGTATTTTTTCTTTTTTTTTCATTTAAACTATTTAATTCTGTTTTTAATGTCATGGGCTGTCACATTTGTCAGGTTTATTTTTTCTATTGAAATATGCATAATTTAATTGTAGTAATTTAATTGCATTTGAATGACAACATAGCCTACACTATATAGTGGCTTAAACTATTTAAATTATTCAGATGCAAAACCCTCCCAAGTCAATTTGCAATGAATTACCAGAAATAATTCCCTAATAATTCCTTTAAACATGCTTTATTATTGGAGCCATATTATAGGGTTCTCTTTTTCAAGAGGTTAAAATAATGTCTGACCTCAAAACACACATCTGTAAAGTACCATGACTCTGTTTTGGTCCCCTTCTCTTGTCTCGTTCATGATGAGCTGCTACGTTCTCATTTCAGAGCTGGCCGTAGTAACCATAGCAACATTTGTTTACAGATCTCTTGCCTGAAAATTTGGCTAATCACTATCAGACGAAGATTAGCTATCTTTGCTAGCTCGTATTTTGCCTTTTTCCGGCACTCACAGAATTCCGCACTTTTGACACACGAAAAGCTCATATTGCAGGTTAGTTACTGTAATAATCAGGAAGCTAAATTTCAATAGCGCAAGACCCAGGTGATAGGTCAATCTATCAGACTACATACATGTGACAAATTACGGCTCTACACAGCCATTTTAAACTCATGTTTTGAAATGCTGATTTTGTAAGTCTGTACACATGGGTTTTGTAACCAAAAAGTGAATCTGTGGTGAGATACGATGTTTATAGCTCGTCATTCACCTGTATAGCTTGTCATTCACCTGTCAAAGCTGTTTTGGGGTAGCTTCCCCTGTAGCTTTGCGTAGCTAACATTAACGTGACTGTCTCAAACAGCAGGTTCAGCGCACTGTGTCCTCGCATTCTTGGAAGTTTGTAATCTCGATCTCAACTTCCCAAGTTTGAACTTGCAAGTAAGGAAGTCCATTCCTGTAAGTAGCCTACTTTGTATTGAGAAACGGCCAGAGACAGATGATGTAGAAGCACCGTTTGAGTGAGAAAGAAAAGCATGTTAAAATCTAAAAAATGACGTGGGATATACCGGGATACACTACGGAAGGAAGCCAGAGATTGGTACATAAAGATTGAACAGATAAAATTGAGGTACAACACCTTAGGCGGGAGTAGCATACGTCCTGACTTTGATTGCGCTATTGGATAGCAATATAAACAGTTTAGCACTACGCTTCCAATATGTCCGCGAGCTAACAGTGGTGGCGTCACATGCCCGATAGCTCTATTAAGTAGTGACAGAGGCAAGAATCACTGATGAAAATTCAAAAGTCACTTGTGAGTTCGTGTGTACATCAATCAATGAACTAAATAATAGAGAATAAAATCATGGACATGGGCAAAGTATTATTAATAACGATAACACAGACAAAGAGAGTAAATTTGTTGTTGGTACAGGCTCAACATTGCTTAGCTTGTCTATTAGCCGGTAGCCTTCCAAACAGGAACAGTGTGAGAGAGACAGAATGCCAATCAAAGAGGTCCAAGTATCTTGTCAAATCATGAAACGGAAGCGAGTTGTCCGAGCCCGCCCTCTCCCATTGACCCCCAGTGAAACAGAGCTTCCCTGGAAATGACGTATTTTGCGTATTTTTGCCGAATTAGCCAATAAACGCCGGGTAGCGTTGTCCATGGCCGGGGTAACGTTGTCAATGGCCCTCTATGGAGCTGGACAGCAGGTTGTCAATGGGATTCTAATGGCAAAACTTTCGTGAGTTTAGAGACCCGAAATTACATTTCTGAACAACGAAATCGAAACAGTTTGAAACGGTGTTGATATTAATAGACAATAGAAGTGACTGACACACGTTTAGCATGTTTTATTAATAGTATGTACGTGTTTTTTGGAGAAATTTTAGGGGAAGCTGAGGTTCCCTTGCTGTCTTATGATAGCCGCCTCTGACTGATAGACTGTGCCTCAATGGAGGAGCGGGTGCTTGCGTTGTCTTTCAAACTGCCTTGCCATGTAATAGGCTAGTGTTCCGGCCAGTGGTGCTAGCTGGTATATCAACCTTTTCCCGTAGCCCGTCGGTAACACGGCAAAGACATCTTTTTTTCAGAACGAAAGACTTCAGTGCACTTTCTTGTTCCACTTTCAAAGAAAATGACAAGTCCAATTCCTCCAAAACTAAAGCCAAAGATTCAAACGACCGCGGTTCCTTCGCTGAAGCCATACTTCCTGTTGAGCCTCTGCTGTCCGCTGCCAGTCAGGATACAACGGTTTTCTATCGAGGGTCTCTAGACGTATCTGCTGTGCAAATTCAAATTTGCTACCGCTAGGGGTACGTCTAGAGTTCTAGGCTATGGTCTAACTAGGCCCAGGGGTCAAATGTGCCCCTTCCATGCGGCCGCCATGTGGTAAGAACATTTCATGTAATGTGGCCCATTATTACATCTAATATTATGCTGTATCAATTGCACATCATAGTTTCAATACTGGCGTGATATGTTTGTCAGTAGTACCATAGTAGATTGTCTTTTTTCGGATCTAAAACACACCTTTTTACTTAGTTAAAAACTAGTGCTTCTAAATACGCCTTGGCCCTTGACAGCTTAGATTTTTCAGTATGTGGCCCACAAGCAGAAAAGTTTTGGCCACGCCTGGTGTATCATAGATGGTCTTTTGGTAGTGGACAAAGGTAACTATCCAAAGGGCCTCTTTCGGACCCTCCACCCTAGTTTGTCTGAGTGAATGTGGTAAATTTGTTCTCATTGCCTTTGGAGAGGGCTGGGTTGATTGAGCCCTTCGCTGCAATGAGTTTAAACAGGCACAAACACACAACTAACAGAAAATGTCAGACACTTGATTATGAAAGAGAAAAAAAAATCACCAAAGAGATCTCATCTCTGACGGCATATCATAATTTAGTTTTTTGTGTGTTTCTGTTTACTGATCTGTGTTGTGTTGTGCAAACAGTCATTTGGATCAACTTCTGCTTACTTTATTAGCACATGTTCTTTCCAAGTCTCAAGCAGCATGTCTGTATCAGTCTCGTTCTCACTCTCACTCCTCCTGGCAGATCTCTGATCCTTTCTTGTGGTGATGTGAGCGCAGTGAACTACCTCTGTGACCTACTGTGTTAAAACTACTTTTCTGGGGTCCACTTACAAATCAAGAATTCATCAAATGGGAAAACATCCAATTGAGACCCTGCATGCAGAATTCTGCAAAAATGTCCTTAAGAGTGAACAGATGTGCCACAAACAATGTATGCAGGGCAAAATTAAGCCAATATCAATTCATCATAAAAATACAGAAAAGGGTAATCAAATTTTGGAAACATTTGAAAAATAGTGACCCCCCCACTTATACAATTTTAAAGCTCTGCAGTACCAGGAGTTGAGCAAAGGATACAGTCCCCTCACTCAGCTGGTCCTGAGTCTGAGTTTAGCAAATAATAATCCCACAGATACTAACACCTCAGGACCAGAACCAAAAAAACAACTGAAATTGGGATTAACCAAATTACAAAAACTTCAAAACAAAATTACACAAGTCATTGGCAAAACCAAACGAAACTGCAAAGTAAAATACAATTCTATTTGGCCCTAAACAGAGATTACACAATAGCACCCTATTTGACCCATATCCAAGACAAAAATCTAAGAACCACCCTCAAAGTACAGACTCAGTGATCATAATCTACATGGCTGCCAAAAGAAAGCAGACTCTGCCCCCACTGTGAACAAGAAAAGAAACCGAGATACACTTTCTGACCCAGTGCACAAAATATGACGCCATTAGAAATAAATGCTTTGAAAAGATAAGTAATGTACTCCCTGAATTCCTGCATGCAAGTGAGGAGGACAGGCTTCCATACTCCATGCTCAGTTTGTATTCTCATGCAATAAACAGAGAACAGAGCTGAATGTTCTATAGGCCCAGTTGTATGTCAAACATTGTATGTCAAAACGGTGTGCGTCAAGGTGGATTGTTATCCCCTGCATTATTTAATGTGTATATGGATGAGCTGTCAAGACAACTGTCGTTATGTGCCACAGGCTGTTGGTTGGTAACTTCCTCATCAACCATCTGTATGCTGATGACTTGGTTGTTATCAGCCCATGCAGTGCTGGCTTACAACAACTGCTTAAAGTGTGCTCACAATATGGTTCTGAGTTTGATATTCGTTTTAATGCGAAAAAGAGCAATGTAATGATAGTCAGAAGCAAATGTGATAAAAATACATACTTAGGCCATATTTTCACGAATGATCTCAGTGATGATAAAGATATTTACCATCAACTGCGCAAGTTATATGTACAGGCAAACATGTTACTTCGCAAGTTCAGTATGTGTTCTTTCGATGTGAAATGTTCTTTGTTTAAAGCTTTCTGTACACCTATGTATTCGGCTCATCTATGGTGTAATTATAAGAAAAGTAGTCGGCAAAAGCTAACAGTTGCTTATAATGACACTATGAGGCTGTTGTTGAGGATTCCTAGATGGTTCAGTGCCAGCTACCTGTTTGCATTCTCCAATGTGCCATCATGTGAGGCTGTGCTAATATCTGATGTACAAATGTATGTGTTGAATGGATAATTCAAGAAATGTGATCATTGTCAAAGTTTAGTGAAACCTTCCAAGAGTGCCATGAGGCTTACTCTATATTACTCTAAGCTAATGAAACATTGGAGGGCCTGTGTGACGATGTGTATAAACTAGTATAATTATTATTTTCATTATTTATTTGCTTGTTATACGTTTTCTAATGTCGGTCTATGTGTGCGCATTCCTTTGCGCGCGAGGAACTGTTGTCTTAATATTGTGTTCATGTATGTTTGGGGTGATCAATGTGATTATTATGTTATTGTCTGTGTATATTTGATGTCCGCCAGGTAGGGGCAGTGTACCGATTTTCGGTAGATTTAATTGTTTTGACTTCGCCAGTGTTGGCGGAAGTAATTGCCTAATTGGCTATTTAATTGCCGGCTTGTCCGATATCGGTAGACTAGATCTCATGTTCGTGTACCTATCACGGTAAGGGGGCTGTTTTTCGGTCTGCTTTATTTAAAAGGCCTAGTGTGAGTGGCTTTAGACCGTTAAATAAAATTTGTTTAATGTCTTGCTTGTAACTCTCATCACGGTGCAACGTTTTTTGGACTTTTGATTATTTAAATATTTTTGCCACTTTGTAAATAAATCGCACCTTTGGGCCCTCTTAATCTGTTGCCTCTGCCTGATGTCTCCTACACCACACGGCTACCCTATCACAGCCTGTCTTTATGTCTAAATGTTGTGATGTGATGTCTGTCATGTTGTGTTTCCTTTCTTTTTTTATCTATTTATTCTGTAGCCTATGTAGCCTACATTTTATGAGATATGGACCCTGGTATTGGTGTCTGAAATAAAGAATTGATTGATTGTATAGACATAGAGTGTTCTGAATACTGTACATGCACTGGCACAGACACACACACACACAGATGCACACAGACACACACACACACACACACACACACAGACACACGTGCATGCACACACACGTACACACACACACACACACACACACACACACACACACACACACACACACACAGAGAGATGCCAGGTAATGAGTTGTGCTCTAAAGTAGCCTATCTTTGGTGAAATGTAGTGAATTAAAACTGAGTTACTGAGTAACTGAGTTACTAATCACGGATTATTATTAGGTTGTTAAATACATTTCCAAAATAGGCTAGGCCAAATTTGATGCCCAAGAAGACTTCCAGGTTTAGATGGGCGGGGTTCTACTACGAAACATCACCAAAGCTTCCGCCTCTAGCTGAGTTGGGCAGGGTTTGGGCGAAAAGGGCCAAGTTTAGCCGCGCCCCCCACCGTAACCTGGGACATTTCGTGCTAGGATATCTATCTTTTTTGTACTATATAGGATAACCTCAGTCCTTTCAAGAACATACAACATTTACGAAGCATTCGTCCATAACGTTAATGATCTTGACTTCGAGAGACAATACCTTTTGTGCGGTAACGTTTACTGTTAGCTAATTCTATCCTCACATTAGCTTGCTAAGCTATTGCTTATGCTAGTTGTGTAGAAGCTAGCCAACATCAGAGACAAGTCGTTCGTTCTGTCGTTGTGTGAGCATTAGCAAGTTATGTATTGTTAGCCCAGGTGCCTATCCTAGATGCTGGCTTTGATGGCTGGCTTACCTAGATGTGGTTATCCGTTTTGCTCAAGTGTACTCTTTTACGTGCGGCTAAACCTCGCGACAGGCAGAAGAAGGGAAAATCCTTGCACTTGAAGTTATATTCGCACACTTCGTTAGCTTACTAGCTAACGTTAAGATGTTAATTGTGAATATACTGTTGGAATAAAAAGTCTCGCTAGCTAGTATTGAACGCTACTAGTAAGCCTGAATAATTGCTAACACACGTTAATGTAACGTTAGACCACTTAATGTAAGAATCGACAAAGTTTAGTTTGGCTCATATGTTGAGTTACAGTGAAGTTTAATCAGCATACAGCTCAAAACAGCTATCTAATATACACTCTAGCTGTGGAGCTAACATCAGCTGGTTAACCTTAGCTAAATTAGCTTTAGTAAAATACCAGTTTGTCAATTGAGTTATAACCCCCTGGCAGGTTAATTTAACGTTATATGTTATGATAGTTCCTTTATTTGACACCTGCTGTAAGATTCATTAACAGACTTGTCCTGAAATGCTGCTCTGCCTATAATACTTTATAGAAATAAACATTGCAATTAATTATGACCGTGAGATAGCTATCAAAGCTAGTTGGCTAGCTCCATTGGTTTTCATATTCGCTGACCAGGTGTGTGTTTATTGTTTTGTTGACACCACCCTGTGGCCGACCCACTGCAACGTTTGAGTAACCAACGTAAAGTCGTTCTTTTGAAGTGAATAACTGACCTTATACGTCTGAAAAGACTCCGTAAACATTAGTTAACGTAAACGTTGAGGTTGAAAACCTCGACTCACTGACTGACACATCAAAAATGGCCCCTAAGAGACGACCTGTTCCACTGAACATCTCCACTGTCGGCGAAGGACAGCCAACCTCCACCACTATAGATGCTGCTTCAGAGTAAGTGCCTTATGTGGTTGATGTCAAATGACAGTTACCAGCTTACAGAACAGCCCTCTCATTTCAGTCCATACATGGTCTGAAGTTTAGATGTGTGCTGTTAAAGCCATGTTTATACTAGCCTAATGATTGCTCTCGTTGTAAACCCCATTGACAGTAGGTCGCAGGTTGAGTAAATAGATGTGTCATGTTCAGCCACCCATACCACCCTGAAGGTGTCATAAACCATACAAAGCATATCTACCAAAAGTTGTTGAGCGGAACTGTGATTTTGATTAATTGTATTGAAAAAAGTTCAGAAGGATGGGAGCAGGCTTCACTCAAGAGTCTTTTTTTTAATTTTTTAAG
The DNA here is from genome assembly GCA_027497455.2 of Sardinella longiceps. NCBI lineage: Eukaryota > Metazoa > Chordata > Actinopteri > Clupeiformes > Clupeidae > Sardinella > Sardinella longiceps. The sequence goes on from JAODXP020000034.1 coordinate 2,453,965, forward strand.
AGTGCTGGCCCAGCATTTATGCAGTCAAGAATCAGGAAAGGAGGCCGCGCTATGCATATGTACACCTTTTATTCACACAGACGCGTTTCGGCGTTCTGCCTTCCTCAGTGTGGACTAATTGTTTTGAAACATTCAGCTTGCCTCTTGGTTGTCAACCAGTTAGCAGTACAAGAACTGACAGATTAAGGAAGAGCTTCTTTCCACAAGCCATACGGTTTATTAATGCATGACCTCACACAAACTTTTCTTATTTATTACTATTAATGATTCTTGCTTGCACAGAAGGAGTTCAGCCCCAAACTACATTTCACTGCTTTTTGTACTAACAATTATGCATGTGACAAATAAAATTCTTGAATCTTGAATCTTGAATCTTGAGTAGTTACATGGGCTGCTTTTCCCAAATCTTGGTTAACAACCTTGTTAGTTTTTAATGCCTTAACCTGTTCCCCAAAAGCATAGTTGCTAGCCGGTTAGCAACTTAGGTGGTTGTCAATAGGAAAATGCATTGCAACCATCAAAGTTATTCACGTAGTTCATGCCATTGGCCACAATTACATACAGAGTCCTCTTCTTTTTACGGTATCAGAATATTGGCTAGTACAGTCCTTTAGAAGATGCTAAGAGATTGTGTCATGAATAAAAATTCTTAGGCTATTCATTAGAAGGGTAGCCTATTTCTCCTTCTCTATCTCTTCTTACCTGTATGTCACTCTCTCACTCTTATCCTGTGTGTGTGTGTGTGTGTGTGTGTGTGTGTGTGTGTGTGTGTGTCGGTCAGGGCCAACCTGGAGGCTCTGCAGAAGAAGCTGGAGGAGCTGGATCTGGACGAGCAGCAGCGGAAGCGCCTGGAAGCCTTCCTTACCCAGAAGGCCAAGGTGGGAGAGCTGAAGGACGACGACTTCCAGCGCATCTGTGAGCTGGGCGCCGGTAACGGCGGTGTGGTGAACAAAGTGTGTCACAAGCCCTCGGGCCTGGTGATGGCACGTAAGGTACGTAAGATGCTCCTCCTCCTCCTCCACTGCCTCCTCCACCGCCACCCCTTCACAAAATATAACCAAAGATCATGGAATACTGCTCCAGATAACAGGGCCTACTGCATAGTGCTGGCTCTAAAGCAATGGTTTAGCGTCAGTCAAGCATTGCCGTTTTCGGTCTATTTTGTTGTTTCAAATTCTTTCATTCCTCTCGCTATCTAGTGCAGTCAGCAGTCTTGTGCAACACGGCTATACTTGAATGACACAGAACCTTGACTTTAAAGGGACCATATTATGCTTTTTCCAAGCTAACTTTTTTAGCTCTAATGTTCAGAATAGGTTGTTTCTCATGGGCGTGTGCACCAGGTAACTAGACAACTGCAGCCAACACATTGAGTATTTCCCCTGTAGCCTATGACAGGTCACACTTAATTAGACAATTGATCATTTTCATTGTTCTCAGCTGCAAAGTGCCTGCCAACTTCTCTCTCTCTTTTTTAAGTGATTAAGACTGTACAAGGAGTACCCATGGGAAACTGTGTGTGTGTGTGTGCAGTGCTATACAGACTGTACAAGGAGCACCCATGAGAAACTGTGTGTGTGTGTGTGTGTGTGTGTGTGTGTGTTTGTGTTTGTACAGACAGTGCCAGGAGCACCCATGAGAAGCTGGGGGCAAGGAAAAACTCCCCTCTATTTGCATTTAATTTAGTATTTTTTTCTCCAGCTGATCCACCTGGAGATCAAGCCAGCCATCCGTAACCAGATCATCAGGGAGCTGCAGGTGCTGCACGAGTGCAACTCGCCCTACATCGTTGGCTTCTACGGAGCATTCTACAGCGACGGGGAGATCAGCATATGCATGGAACACATGGTGAGGAGGGAGAGACCCCATTGGGGGATGCATGAGGAACGGAGAGAGGGAGGGAGTGAATGTGGGAGGGAAGAAATTAGGAATGAAAGAGGGATGGAGGGAGGAGTGAATGAGTGATGATTGAGGGAATGAGAGATGGAGGGATAGAGGAGTGAATGAGTGATGGAGAGAGGAGTGAATGAGAGATGGAGGGATAGAGGAGTGAATGAGTGATGGAGAGAGGAGTGAATGAGAGATGGAGGGATAGAGGAGTGAATGAGTGATGGAGAGAGGAGTGAATGAGTGATGGAGCGATAGAGGAATGAATGAGTGATTAATGGAGGAGTGAATGAGTGATGAATGAGGGAATGAGAGATGGAGGGAGGAGTGAATGAGTGATGGAAGGAGAGAGGAGTGAATGAGGAATGGATAGAGGAGTGAATTAGTGATGGAGGAGTGAGTGAATGAGGGATGGAAGGAGGGGAGTGAATGAGGGATGGATAGGGGAGTGAATGAGTGATGAATGAGGGAGAGAGGAGGGAATGAGGGAGGGATAGAGGAGTGAGTGAATGAGGGAGAGATGAAAGAGGGATGGAAGGGGGAGCGAATGAGTGGATGGAGGAGTGAGTGAATGAGTGATGGAGGGAGGGATGGATAGAGGAGTGAATGAGGGAGGGATAGAGGATTGTTGTTGTACTGAGTTTGTGGTCTCACATGAACACTGTTTGTGTGTCTTGCGTGTCTTCCAGGATGGCGGATCTCTGGACCAGGTGCTGAAGGAGGCTAAGAGGATCCCAGAGGAGATTCTGGGCAAAGTCAGTATAGCGGTGAGTATCTCAGACAGGAGATTCAGTATAGCGGTGAGTATCTCAGACAGGAGATTCAGTATAGCGGTGAGTACAACATAGAGAGGAGATCTCAGAATTGCCCTTCACATTTGGGGTCATTCAGACTACACACGTCATTGAAACTCTGTGTGTGTGTTTTAGATAAGGTGGTCATAAATTTGCCAAGTGTAATAGTAAGTCTCAGTGTGGCTCCACTAGATTCCTGTATGCTGGAGATTCCCATGGCTTGATGTTTGCCCCCGTTTGGCATGTTTGCCATGGCTTGATGTTCCCTCCTGTGTCTCTGTCGTCTTAGGTTCTCAGGGGTCTGGCCTACCTCCGTGAGAAACATCAGATCATGCACAGAGGTGAGCTCATGGCCTTACCCCCCTTTCTTTCTTTCTCTCTGTCCTTCCCCCTCTCTCTCTCTATGCAAATCATCCACACACACACACACACAAACACACATACCTGTCCAGTGAGCATGCCTCCTACTACTTTGCAGACGTAAAGCCTTCTAACATCCTGGTGAACTCTCGTGGTGAGATCAAGCTGTGTGACTTTGGCGTGAGCGGGCAGCTTATCGACTCCATGGCCAACTCTTTTGTGGGCACACGCTCCTACATGTCGGTGAGTAGGGGACACACACTATTCGGTGCAGTACACAAACTATTCGGTGCTGTACGTGGAGGTTTGTGTGTGTGTATTTTGAGTGTGTTTAGTCGTGTCTCTGTATCCCTGCTCCCCAGCCTGAGTGCAATCAGACTCTGTGCAATCGGACGTGTGGAGTATGGGTCTGTGTGTGTGTGTGTGTGTGTGTGTGTGTGTGTGTAATCATATGTGTGTATTCCCCAGCCTGAGCGTCTCCAGGGCACACACTACTCAGTGCAGTCAGACGTGTGGAGTATGGGTCTCTCTCTGGTGGAGCTGTCTATCGGCCGCTACCCCATCCCCCCGCCAGACTCCCGAGAGCTGGAGGCCCTCTTTGGGCGCCCTCTAGTGGACGGAGCAGAGGGGGAGCCACACACCACCTCGCCCCGACCCAGACCGCCAGGGAGACCTGTTAGCGGTTAGTGAGACACACACACACACACACCACCTCACCCCGACCCAGACCGCCAGGGAGACCTGTTAGCGGTTAGTGAGACACACACACACACACACACACCACCTCACCCCGACCCAGACCGCCAGGGAGACCTGTTAGCGGTTAGTGAGACACACACACACACACACACACACACACACACACACACACCACCACACCTCACCCCGACCCAGACCGCCAGGGAGACCTGTTAGCGGTTAGTGAGACACACACACACACACACACACACACACACACACACACACACACACACACACCACCTCGCCCCGACCCAGACCGCCAGGGAGACCTGTTAGCGGTTAGTGAGACACACACACACACACACACACACACACACACACACACTTATAGTGTAATAATGTCAGCTGTGATTAACTCTGAGTTTGTGTTGTCTGGTCTTCTGCCCCACAGGACACGGCCCAGCCATGGCCATCTTTGAGCTGCTCGACTACATAGTCAATGAGGTAGGGACCCATACACACACACATACCTTTTCTCGCCTACTAAAAACACACACACTCACAGAGACCTACCTTATTTTTCAAGGTTATTTCACAGAACCCACTGCACCCAGTTGCTTACACACACACACACCCTTTTTCCACGCCTACTAAGACACACACACACACACACACACAAACACACAGTCCTACCTTATTTTCCAAGGTTATTTCATAACAACCCATTGCACCCAGTTGCTTACACACACACACACACACACACACACACACACACACACACTCTAAACGCTACTTTAACTGAGGCTAAAAACGTGTTCTTCTATCTGCAATCTGATTGGTGTGCTGCTGTTCTGTCTCCACCCACAGCCTCCTCCCAGGCTGCCCCAGGGTGTGTTCACCTCAGACTTCCAGGACTTTGTCACCAAATGGTGAGTGGTGTGTGTGTGTGTGTGTGTGTGTGTGTGTGTGTGTGTGTGTGTGTGTGTGTGTGTGTGCGCGCGCGTCCTCGCAAGCATGGAAATGCTTGTTTGTTTTCTTTTAGGAGGAGGAGGAGGAGGAGGATGGTGGTGGTGGTGGATGATTGGCTGATTGATTGTTTGTTTTTTTGTTTGTTTCATTGATGATTTATTGATTGTTTGTTTCAATGATTTATTGTTTGTTTGTTTCATTGATTGATTTAATGATTGTTTGTTTGTTTCATTGATTGATTGTTTGTTTGTTTGTGTGTTTGTTACTGGTGCAGCCTCATCAAGAACCCTGCGGATCGGGCAGATCTTAAGATGTTGATGGTGAGTGTCTGCTATGGCAGCCTTCAGCCACCAGTCAAACAATGGAATATTATTAGTGGTGTAATATTGCCCTCAAACCAGCACATGACACGATTCACAATATTAATGTCACAATGCAATATCATAGAATGTGATATTATATGATTTAGCTTGAAAAAAATGCCTTTTTAGTGAAGCTGCAACTATAATATCAAGTTACTTTCAAAAATAAAATAAAATAACTCAGAGAATTGAAATTGACCAAAGCTATAATTGCTTCAACTCATACATGGGCAACATATGCAACTTTATGTGCCTACAAAAGATGCTACATGCAACGTCTTCTCTGGTGAATGATGTCAAGTCAACAATCTTCACGCTGGAGTCGATATTGTTATGGATAACCTCTGCAGTTTTGGATTAATTCTCCTGATGATGTGACGGTTGTGTTGTTTCAGTTGATTTGACTACTAAATGTACAAAAAAAGAATTTGAGCTTGAAGAAGCAACTGCTCAATTAAAATCCCCAAAAATATAACAGTGTGCGGTGGCTACCTCTTTATATACAGTATATGAAGTGTAAACCTGCAATCCACCAGCACCTATCCTCAAGTTGGCTGTGCAAAGGGATTTCTACTAAATGTGTTTGTAAACATATTGTGTATGTTTGTTTTGCTTGAATTGACTACTAAATGTGTTTGTTTGTAATCATGTTGTGTATGTTTGCAGAACCACACGTTCATCAAACGCTCGGAGGTGGAAGAGGTGGACTTTGCGGGATGGCTGTGCAAGACCATGGGGCTTAACCAACCCAGCACCCCAACACGCATCACAGATTGAGCCATTCACACACACACACACACACACACACACTCTCTCTCTCTCTCTCTCTATCTCTCTCTCGCTCTCTCACAAACACACTCAAATATGCACACACACTGTGCTAAGTGACAGTACTTAACTGCACAAACACACTCACTCATGCACACACACACACACACACACACACACACTGTGCTGAGTGGCAGTGCTTACAGTTGGTCACACACACACACACACAATCACACAGATGCACGCGCACGCACGTTAAACACCGCTGCATCAATCCGTACCGCCAGTCTGGTCAAGACACACCTCTTTGCCTCGTCAAAACACACCCCTCCCCTCCCTCTCACCCCACACAGATATCCCATCATGCTTTGAGGCCCCATATTGTCGGTGTCCCATTAATGCAGAAGTCTGATTGGTTATTGCTCCTGTCAGCCATTTCTCCTCTGTCTCTCTCAAACTCAACTTCTGTTGGCTCGGGATTCCATCCTGATGTGCAGTCAAAAATGAAATGTGTGTGTGTGTGTGTGTGTGTGTGTGTGGTGTGTTTTGGAGTGGAATCTAAGTTGAGTCTTGGCTGGAACAGGTTAAGTCAAGAAGATTGAAGCTAATGCTATACGTCCACTGATTAAGTGTTCCAGTTAGTGCTAACGGACCAGGCTAGTGCTAAAGTTATATATCCACTGACTAACCGCCATAAGGTTTTACTGACGATGCCCTAGATCCTCATCCACTTTCCACATCAGTCTACTGTAGCTTAAATGTGGCACCCTGATTTGTAGAATTGTCTGTCTTAGTGTTGCACGTGCGTGCGTGTGCACACAGACACACACACATACACACACACACACACTCACACACACTCACGTGTGACATACTGGCCTTCCTCGCTCATGCACCTGGTACCACAAAGAGACCAAATCTGCACTCATGATACAACCTCGAGAATGGACATAGATTATATACTAGATCATATTATACATATATAATTATATATGTATTTTATATAATTATATATATATAAATATATGCTATATAAACTTTTATTATATGAGTGAGGCATGGGCCTCAACTCTGCGCAGTGATCTTCAAGTATATTTCAGATATATTTCAGCTTTGTGAGCAAAAACTGAACTGAAATTTCTGGCTGGCTGCGCATGCAGAATTTTATGTTGCTTTTTGTTTTTCATGTTTCGCTTTAGTTTTTATTTTCTTTTTTCCTCTTGCTTTTTAGTGTCGCTTGAACTTCACAAACTGCTGCAAGAGTGATAGACTGTATGTATGTGGGAAAATATCCAGAAGTGAGTGTTTGTTTATTTTTGTTTGTTTGTTGTTTTTTATGTATACAACAGCATCACAAACATATTTCCCCCTCACAAAGTCATACGAATAGGATGCATCTAGTTGCACAATGACGTTTGATGTAGCTGCAATGCAGGTATACTGGAGTGTTTACCTGCCAGATGTATAAGGATAAATAGTGTATTCCACACTTCTCTTCTCCAGCAGGTGTCTCTTGCAAACACAGGCCTCATTCTGATCTTATGGAGTTAGCTCTATGTACCTATAGTACGGCGAATGTGCTTGTGTGCGAGGTGGAAATCTGATAATCCTCATATAAAATAGCAGTAAAGAAGCTCTCCTGCCACATTGCTTTTGTCAAAAGAACTGTTAGAGGAGACCCCTGGCCTGAGCCGCCAAACCCCCAAAGACTTCACTGGCATGAATCTCCTTATTGATTGGCTGGTTTTACTGGGTTTGGCCAGCACCGCTTCCAAACTAAACTGGATCCCTTATCCAGAGTGAACAGGATCTTATATCCAGACTAAATTATATCTCTTATTCAGGGCTCAGGCTGTTTTTGGACTTTGGGCTCAGACCGCTTCCATGGGCTTCACCTGGGATACAGGGCTATGCTTGTCCATCTTTACTAGGGATATAAGGCCATGTTGGTTTCCCCTGGGACACAGGGCCATGCTAGTCCATCTTCACTTTGGGCATAGGACTATGCTAGCTTTTTTCACTTCTTACATAAGGCCATGCCAGCGTGTCATGATGGTCTACTCCAGGGGGGTCAAACTCATGATTATGAAGTTCCAAATGAGTGTTGGAACTTTTCTCAGAGGCCACCATGCCAAGTCTACATGCGCAAACACAAACTAGGGTGGAAAAATCAAGATCCATGATGCACCTGAAGGAAAGTTCCCAGGATTGTGTTGCGGAAACCTGACAAAATCCATTTTTTGAAAGTATTTTCAGACAGGCCACATACCTAAAATTTTTTTCACCCTTTTTTTAATTGGGCCGTATGACATGATGTAAAGGGCCACATCAGGCCCCCGGGCTTTATGTTTGACACCCCTGGTCTAGTCCATCTTCACCAGGGATATAGGGCCCTGCTACTGTCCTTAGTCACAGGACCATGCTAGCACATTTAAATAAGGCACGGCCAAGCTCTTCCATCTTCGCCTGAGATGTAGGGCCATGCTATTCTAACCTGGGACGAGGCATACTTGCATGTCATTGCTAAGGACATACAGTAGGGCCATGCTAGCACATATTTAAATAGGACACGGCCAAGCTGGCCCATGTTCAGCTGGGGCATTCTGTAGGGCCATGCTAGCCCCTCTTGTGTTAAAAGACATGTTGGGGAACCATGTTGAGTACTATGAGAATACTAGAGTTCAGTCCATTGTACCCAACCCAAATAGGGACCTGTTGGCAAAGGGCAAGGATGGGATGGGTCTCAGCTCCTCCATTCTCCTATTATTTGACACTCTTTGGACCTGTCTTAATCTCAGTTTCAAATGGAGAAGGGTGCCCCCCACAGGGAGAGTAATTATCTTATTTTATTTTGGTCTTTTTAAATGTTATTATTGTCAATAAAAGTTGATGTGTGAAAACACAGTCCTCGTTATGTTTGGTGTCAGTTTATAATGGAGCATCGTCAATATACACACATACACAGTCAAACTTGATCTGTTTGTGTTGTTGTATTTTGTTTGTCATAATCTACCCGACAGAACACTCCACCCTGACATCAGCCTGCCTCGAAACTTGTATCATTCATTCCATGAAAACATCTATTATGGGTTCTATCAGAGACTTTATTATAGGAGACCGCATGTTCGTTATGCGAAGATGGCTGACTGACGGAAAGTCCTGCCTCGCAGTGAAAAGAGCCAATCGTCTTGTTCAAAGCAGCTTGTTGGAAGCTTACCTTTTGTTTATTACCTCCATCATAGCCATTGGGCGGACGTTTGCACAAACGCAGTGAGCAATTCGTGTTAAGAGTCAGTTTCTGTAAGACTCATGCGGATTTCCATAGGGGCTGATACAAACCCTCTTCAGATCTCAATGAAAAAAATCTCATAGATACATATATGGGATAGATATTTAAAAAGAACAATTTAAATATTTTGGACCTTTCCTAAAAAAAACTAGGGACTCTTGAAATGACTCATGGCAACGGTGGAAATTTGATGTTTTTCAAAATGCACAACTTTGCCTGTCCATATTTCAGTGGGCTTTTAAGACAGCACTCTGACATTTGGCAAAATCAGAGCATGGGTCCAACAGTTTTGAAACATATTTTTATGATGGTCACTAGGTCAACTTACAGCCATTAGGTGGCCATTGAAAACTCAACTTTTCAGTTTTGGAGCCTTGTTTTGGGGCCTCTCACTGCTTGTGCAAACACGTAACCTTGCTCAATCATAGAGATATGAGCACATTTGGAGGTCCTGTTTTGAAATATCATTGATTGAACATTTTCAAGTACTGATAGAGAGGATGTTTCATTTGGCAAATATGAAATTGACATTGAAATTAGAGGACCATATCTTTGTGCGCCATCAGTAAAAAAGGTTGAAACAATTTTTATTATGTTGACATGTATCTAATCTATTTGTATTCTAAATATCTTGGAGGCATTTTGCTTTATTAACCATTAAATGCCATTTATTAACTGCATAAATTACATGCATCGATAGGCCCTCTAGAAATACGTAAAATTGAAAACAGCACCATCATGTGGACAAAGTTGGGGGAAAAAAACGTCAGTAGGCCTATTGAAGCCATGTTGGAGGCACCTGACAAACATACAAAGGCATGCTTGAGTCTCAAACAGTTTTGGTGGTATTATAGTTTGAAGTTTCCAAATATTGCTTTGGAATAGGGGGTGGGTGCATTCGAAGGCATAGTTTTCTTAGAAATATTTGAGATATTGATGTATAATTTTGCACATCTTCCCTTGAGATGTGTGTGGCTACATAATCAAAAGCGCATATTTAGGAAAGACATTCATGTATTTTGGGCCAAATTGCTATGACAAATAATTTTTTTCAGTCAGAATAGGTGCCAATAAAGTCACTCACAAAATAGACCAAATTGAATGACATACACTATGCATAGTCTTTTCATCATGTGTATTTATTTTTATTGTGACCTAGTAAAACAGTTTTCTGTAAAATGCATTACCTAACCCTAAAGAACTGCCAGCGTGTAATGTCAAGGAAATGGTGAGAAATTACATGATTAACTAATAAACACTGAATCTAAATAATGGGGGGAAAATGGCCAGCATTATCTGCCATTAACTAAAATGAGATGAATTTTAAATTTTCTCACAGATTGGTAGGAATAGTTATGTGATAACTCAATAATGTTTTCTACATAACAAGTGACTATGCTCAGCAACAGGATTATTGCTGTATTCAGTTGCACACGAATAGAGGTCGCTGATTTACTAACACTTAGCATAGTTGATGTCTGAACACTATGTCTCACTCTAAGCAACTCAATAAGGGTTACCTTGATGCCACTGGTGGTTATGGGTAATTGCCATTTTGAGTCACCATAACAGAGAAGTGTAGTTCTATACACATGGTCAGACTCACCCTTCACTACAGAATTAGTTTACTAATTGGTTGACAGTGCAGAAAGTGTTCTTGTGAACTTGGCTTTTGTCTGCCCTTACCTCTGGCTCCTCTTGATCTTGTCAAAAACACTAATTATCTTAGTGAGGAACGCCTCTGCTCAAGTGTTTTGAGTCTATGTGTTCAAGAAAACGTTGATCTAAGCGTACAGTCTTTAGATCTGAAGAGGGTTGCGTAATCATTATGTTCTGAGTCTTGAAGTAGATTTTGTGAGTAATGTCTAAGCTGAATAGTTAGATTGACTGAGGGGTGTATCCAACTTTTTTGTTTCAAACAAAGTGATACATTTACAGACATTTGATTTGATATTGGTCATTCACCTTTAGTCTACTACCCCACAGGAGACCATTCCCAAGAATAATAGGTTTAGCAAACAGTTATAAAGACACACAAGTGATTTTATAAAAACGCAAAAGTGTCTTTTCATATTTCAAATCCAAATTTTTTTTTTCTGGATTTAAAGAATACATCTTCAAAGAATAAAAGTATATGCAGCATCAATTGAGTGTTGATAGCACAACGTGAAAAGACACAGCCTAGCACACTTGTAAACTGATAGGCTGGTGATTCTGTACTTGACTGTCCTCTTACTCCCCTGAGCAAGACAGTAAAGTTTTGATACTTTTGTATTGTTTACAATATATTTGAGTGGTAGCCTTCTTTATCTAATCAAGTAATGTTGCCTAAGTAATTTGCTTACCAAAGCAATACATAAATAATGTGATGCCTAGAATTTGAACCCTGGTCTACTGATTGGTAGTCTGTGACATAACCACTGTGCCACCACATCTTCTGTCTGATGATGGCTCAAACAGAGTTAGAACTTTGGCTTATCTGGTTAGTCATCACAACCCTCCATTGAAGTTATCATAGCTGCAAATCTGCTGTAAATAAAATTAATTTACTTGGTGATAGAACAAAAAGCCACCTAGATATTTGGATCACAGATAATATGAGTGCAGACGAACAAAGTAAGGCAAATTTCAACTGTTTTGAGTGATGGCGCACAGAGCTATGAGTCTATGTGTCTAAAATGGCACTTCATTTCATTTTTGCCTAAAATAATTGCCTCTAGCTTAACATCACCAATTCATGTCCATATATTTTATTCAAATTCTAAAAGAGGAGGTTCCTAAGTGTATATATATAACAAACTAATAAGGTTTTGAGTGTCATATGAACTGTGAGAGGCACACGAAAATGGCACAAAAATGTAAAAGGTCCAATTTTGAAGAGGCCCTTAGGGACAGTGCCTTCAATTTGCCACAGAAGTGACATCATTACTCAAAAGTTTATTTCCCCAACAATTATATGCCACAATTTTAGGATGGTAAGATTAAGGTGCAGCGAGATATTTGAAGGCAAAATACAGAATTTTCAGTACCTCAAAATTATGCTGAAATTTTGGGAAGCCCTAACTTTTGCTAGGAACATTCTCAATGTTTAAAAAAACAATTTTGTCCTTCTTAGGCATGTGTCTACTGGTATTCAAAATTTGAAAGGAAGATGAAGAGGGTTTGTATCACCACCCACATGATTCTTATAGAAACTGACTCTTAAGAATAGTCTTTTTGCGCTATTTGGGCAACATCCGTGATTATATTAACACTGTTTAATTACGATTTAAACAAGGATTCAGACCGTGTGCTTGTTAAATGCATGCAACCTGCTCATCTGGAGATATGAAAGTCTCCCCATTCATTTAGATAGGGCCTTGCCTTGCACCTACTAAGTCCAAATAACTCCCCAAAGGTGTATTCAAGATGTCTACCGAGTGAACGGACTTGCCTTAGAAGGACTTTGGCGCCCTTTCCGAAACCACTCCCTAGTGACTTATAGCTAGTGAGCTTTGTTTTGAAGTCACACTCGTGAAAGTCGGAGGGCACTCTCATCGAAGGGGTAAGGGTTGATAACAGGGCTACATTTCGGATTGTATCCTTGGAAACATTTTCTTTGAAAACAACTCTGATGTCAATTGATGTCAGAGTTGCACTAGCTAGCACCAGCAAGCTCGGCAGCCAGAAGGACTGGATGAAATGTGCTGAAAATGGTCTCCATTCATAGATATCACTCAGGCTCACTTAGAAATGAGGTTTAACATCGAAGATCCTGAACCCCCCCTTTAAGGCACCCATCGACAGAGGCAGCTAAACAAAATATCTTTGAACCTTTGACTTATTTTGCCTAACTTATCACACTCTGCAAACAGAATTTCCTCTTCCACGAATGTTCAAGGTTCACTCTGCTTATCTTACCTGCTATGAAATACAAATATCTGCCCCTCTCCTAATGAACGTCTGTATTGTATACATTTATAGCACCCAATAATCATAAACCATGATGCCCTCTCCCATCAGTTGGGTCTCTAGACTAAATATCACTTGTGTGTATTCAGTTTGGCGTCAGCCAGGCTACGCTGACACGGAAATTCTTAATAAACACTTCAGTTGGTTGGCTTTGGTACTAAAAACATCTCATGGTAAGTGAACTGAAAAATGAAAAAGAAAAAAAAACTGAGCTTTAGAAATTCTTAAAGTAGATGATCAAATATGTCTATCTATTGTCAGCACTGGTAGTGTTTTTTTTTTTATTTAAACATTACTGGAGTTTTGACATGTGATAGTCTGTTTTTATTTAAGGATCTTATTTGAAGGATAACCGACTAAAAGGTCTACATGTTTGCAAGGTAAACATTATAAATGTAATCCTACATTTCATTTTAATTTCTTTGCAAGTTATTGTTTCCAACATGAGTGAAGGCCATGTGGTTGAAATGTCTCAAATAAATAATAACATAGACTAGGTCTATCTTAAGTGTGAATCCTCCCTTTCGGTAGGCTATTTGGCAGGTTTAGAGCTTGTCTGGAGAAGCATGTGAACTTGAAGCCGGATAGAAATGAAGATAAAAAGCTTTTTGTCAGTCAAAATGGGTCTAGCCTATTTGGTCATGTGCACAAACCCGGAAAATGTCACCTAAAGTGAGCGTTCTGGTGTTCTATTGTTCTTCTCAAGTACAAAGTTCACGGGTCAGACACAGGTAAGGGTTGGCAAGATGAACATTTCAGAAATATGCTTTAACCTTATATGTAAAAGCATTTGTATTTCTGTTGGTTTCATATTATTTGGTAAGACATTTATTCATTCTTCACCAAAAAAGAGAAGAGACACCTCATTGGATTGTCAAATGGTGTAACCACAAAAAAAGCAACAATGATGCAATATTTCATCCTCCTAGACTTAATCTTAGTGCACACATGAAATAAGTAGATTTTATTGCAATATCCCATGAAGACAGATTTTGTTATTTATTTCTAAATTTAAATAATATTGTTTTTTTATGTAATTAACTTCACTGCATGCTGCAAACAGGCATTCTTTCTTCCTATGCTTTGACCAATTGGGTAAAAATGCTTTTCGTTCACATACTACAGTAACATTGTTGTCCATTATTTCCTTTTAAATGTTTTTTTACTGAAAAAACAGTCACTTGGATTGGTTACACCAACTGCCTATAATACTTCAACAGCAGAGAGGACAAATAATCTGTGAACGTTGAAACATTTTTTTTTCTTTCACATAAAATGAAATATTTGGTGATTATTACAGTATGATATCAATATTTTCTAACCACATGTAACCTAATGAGGGGATACTGGTCTACAATCATTTAATTGCAAATCGTTTTAGTGAGTTACAGTACCAACCCTGACACTCAGTTAGTCTTTTCATTTAATCTCCAGACAAAATACTCAAAAATAATTAAATGGTGGTTAGACCACTTTGCAGTGCCTTGGTTAACTTGCTGACATAATTCTCCATATTAATTAAAATATTTAGTACAATGGCGTTTTATTAATTTTATTCAATATTAAAGGAGACATAGGCCAAACTGTCTTCTCCAGGTCTTTGGAGAATTTTTTTTTTTTTTCAGCAAGTGTAATGTTTGGGTCATTTTGGTCATTATATATTATTTGGTTACATCATACGGATATTTTTGACAGTAGTTCTTCTATCAATACATCAAAACAGAATAAAACAGGGCCAGGTTCTCCGATAACGCCCACTCTTAGCTGACTAAGAGGACTCAAAGGACTGTTTACTTTTCTGATTGTGCTCCCTGAACTGTCCCTTTGAGCCTTCTTTACTACGTTGTTCTCTTAAAATCCCTGTTTCTGGCATTGATTGTTGTCATTTGTAGACTTGTAGTCAAGACCGCTTGAACCAAGACCAAGACAATATCAAGACCAGAGGCTAACAAGACCGAGACAAGACCAAGACAAGTTGAGGCCGATGCGGAGACAAGACCAAGACAAATTGAGATAGAGACCGGAAAAAAAGCAGACTAGGCTAAATCTAGACGTACTTGCTCGTAGATTTTCTCAGTAGCAAGCCATAGGGATTTTGATTGGATGACGCCATTGGCGACATGGTGTTGTTGTAACATTGAAGTGATTGGTACGGGTGAAACTGGTAAGACATGTTGGCATCATCAGATTGTTATCACGTTAGCATTAGGTATGATTGGTATGATGAAAAAAAACCCTCAAAATTTACATAGACAGAACTGTTTATGAAACTGGTTGTGTTACCATATTTGGTAGTTTCCCCATACTTCCAAAAATGTCCTCTCATGCCTCGCTATGAGGTGCTAGAAACAAATGGATCTATTTCGACCTCACTCAGAACATCACCATGGTCATTGCACTCTGAATGATGCCATTCTTATATCTACTGTACCTTCAAGACCTAATGACAACAATGTCATGTGATTGACCGCAGGTGGTATGGCTCACTTCCTAGTTTAGCCCCATTGTGAGCCAGACATTTCCTCTTGCCTTTCTCGTATACCAGAGACCTTTGGTTGGTAAGTAGAAGCTTTATAATAGAAATCATTATAACTATCATCTTGTGTTGTAATATGTTGTCCTGCTGACCTCTGCGTGCATTGTCTGGGAAACATATTGTGGATATGTGCGTTTTCGCACAAAGTTTGAAGTTTGCTGTAAAGTTGTTGTGTTTACTGTTGTTGGTGTTAAGTGGTGTGTTGCACACTGCAAGTCTTTCTTTCCTGTCAGTGTTATTATAAAACTGTTACTCTTTTTCGTTGACTTGTCTATTTGTTAGCAGTGCTGTGTATGGTACAGCTTGCCTAATTTGATGAGCAGTGCATGAGTGCACGTTAGCCTTTGCAGACAGATCTGGCTTGCGCAGACTTCTCTCTCAGGGTGTGAGGAAAGACATTATAGGCATGCTGGTTGTTCCCGGTAGAGTTTTTCATCCTGACTCTCAGGGCTTGGCCGAGGCTGCAGAACGTTCTCGTACGGTGTCAGTCCGTTGTGCGTCCGATAGGGCTGGTCCAACATATGGTTTCAGGGTCTTTTACTCTTTACTGCCCCCTGGGCCCCACAACAGCAGCCAGCCTCTCATGTTCCTGTCTCCAGGGTAACTCGTCCCCAAAGACGGCGGCCACCCAGAGCCTCAGGTCCTCGGGGCTACACCACATAGCAGTATGTGGCCGCCCGCCGACGCCAAGTCCCAGCTTCGCCTGCACAGCTGGGAAAGATGTGTGGCAGAGGGGTGGGTGCTTACCACAGTAACAAACGGCCATAGAATTCAGTTTGGGCAGTGCCCACCTCCTTTCTCTGGGGTTCATATGACTGTGGTCAGACTGTGGAAGACTGACTACACTGGGGTGTCGCTATGGCCTAATCCAGAGGTGGCCAACCCGTGGCTCGGGAGCCGCATGCGGCTCTTTGCCCCGAGTCATGCGGCTCTTACATTCATGTCCAAGTTTGTGTTTGTGTATGTGCGCATTTGCTTCCTTTACGTTTAATACGGTGAAATTGTTAGCTGTGCATCGCTTGCGTTCAATATGGATCTTAAAATGGCAGGGAAAAAATGCACTGCAAAAAAAGAAAATATGAAGATGAAAACAGAACGTTCCTAACAGAGTGGGAGAATTTATATTTTTTCATCGAACATAACGGAAAGCCATTCTGCCTTATATGTCAGCGTTACTACAGTAACACTACACTGCATTTCAGTCGTCATGTTGGTGTGTGACTTTTACAATTCATCTCACTGGCAGAGTTGTGTGTGTGTATGTGTGTGTTTTTGTGTGTCAGAAGGATGGGTAAAGTAGTAGTAGTAACAGGTTCATGTGCCCGTGTGCCGATGTGGCTCTTTGCTGTAACATAGTCAGATATGTGGCTCTTGGTCTCCGACTGGTTGGCCACCCCTGGCCTAATCCTTCTTTCCCTCCCAAGGTTCTTAATCCTCAGACCTTGAACCAGGTGATTGAGGTCAGTGCTCTAACAGACTTTAACGCTACACTACTTTCATATTGTTCCCATTGTAGCAAATTTGATTTACTTTTGATGGCCAGCTATTTAGCTTCCACACCTACATAATTACAGTTTCCACACCTACATAATCCTCCAGCAATGTCCAGTTTGGAAGTCAACCACTGGGTACCTCAAAGTGCTTGTGTTTTCTCCTGGGCACACTGCTCATAGCACAGGAACTCTGGCATGCTGCTATATCCCATATAGGTAACTCACCATAATTAATTCAACTTTCAACTATTGCTACATTTCTAATGCCTTTGGCCGTTGATTGTCTGCTGGCTTTTTGCTTGTCAGTTGTCCAGTAGCGTGTCAGCAACCTGCCACTCTTTTTGCCTTTCATGGTATTTCTGCTCTGTGATAAACTTTGAGCAAAACATCAGCGGACTGCTGAAGAACAGACAAGCAAAAACATAAGTGGATCACTTGACGGCCTAACTGTTGGACCACCAGCATTTGGATTGTATCACCAGGGGATTCTGTATCATTGCTTAAAAAGCATTTAACGTTTAGCAGTGTCTCTAGTTGTTTCATGTTGAGTCCTGAAATGCTTGCAAATGTCCTTGAAAAGTCCATGAATTTGATGCTGGAGAAAGAGTGGGAAGCCTGATTCAGATGTTCATTGGCAGTAAGTGTGCAAGTATTGAGATCAACACAACATGTTTTTCAAAGCTATAAAGCTTGTGTTTAAGCCAAAAACGGTGTTGAGGGGAAGGTTAAGAATGGTCCAGACCACCCTTACGAATGTGTGACTTACAGAAGATAGATTTAATGTACAAACGTTTTGGGAATCATATTGCAACAGGAAGGTTAAGGAATAGGTTAAAAATGCATCTGAATTTGCCCTGGAAAAAGCTATACACGACAACACAAGCCAAATATATTTTAAATTCTTTTGAGATTTTTGGAAATTTGTGGGAGGTGGTGCAGAGGTGATATCAATCCCCAAGGTTCCTGAGGCCAGGGTTCAGCACTCATAATATGTGTGATTTTTTCATTTAAAACCAGATAGGATGATTGTTTGCTACCTTCCAAAAGCATGTTGAAACTACTGTCTGATCATAAAACTGCCAAACGTGTTGTTGTGCATAATATGGGAACAAAAAATGACATTTTCAAAGAACAGCTATTTGTTCAAGAGGATTTCAGGAAACTTCTCTCTGACAAGACTGGATTACAAGCATTTATCAGTGGCCCACTCCCTGCAAGGGAAGGTTTTGCTAGACTCTTCAGTCTTAATTACTGGCTTGGAAAAACTTGTTTCTCATCTGGTATGAACTTCATAGACAGTTTTAACCTTTTCTGGAATCACAGAGAATTCTTCAGGCCATATAGCAGGATTGGGACCCAAGTTTTAGCTGATCACTACAGCCTCTCTCTCCAGCTTGCAATCTTTTCACAGCCTTCACCAAGCAAAGTTGCTGATAAGTTCCCACAGACTTACTCAGTCATAGATAACCTCTAAAACCATAGAAAACCTCTGCAAAGCCTAAACAACTGGCTCTGCAATCACAGTGGAGATGCGTCAACAAGGACACACGGCCATCTGGGGCAGACTGCCAAGGACCATCTAGGCCAGATTGCCAAGACATCAACAATCATGTTAAGAATGTGAGCATGATGTTAACAATGGATCTACATTGCCTATCCAGACTTAGGACCTGATAAAAGACAATCATGCCATGGCACCATCCACATCCCGACCCCACACAACTACAGGGTGTCCGCGGGTTTGTAAAAAGTTGTAAAAGGTAGTAAATGAAATCAGGTCAAATTAAGGCCAGTAAAAAGTAGTAAAAAGTAAGAAGTGTCATCTGACGAGGTAGTAAATTTTTGAGCCCCCATCCAAATGACGCTATGAATTTTTCAATGTTTAACTTACATCCATCCTAACTCCTTAAATTACTAAACTTCTGTGGACTTCGCCTACTGTATTATTTTGCGTTGCGAGTGGAACCTGAGTGATAAACTGCAGATGATGTCACGCCTGGCTCAATGGTGTTTTTTGCCCCCAACGGCACCTTCCAGGCAGCACAGCCTAAAAGGCATTATCTTAACCCTATTCCTAACCCTAACCCCCTCAACCCTCATCCTAACCCTTAACTGTGTGGAGTAGTGCCTTGAAGGCAGCGCTGCCTGGAAGGCACCGTTGAGGGCAAAAAATACCAAAGACCTCACGGCTGCCTACCTCACGCGCGCTCAATCAATCTGGGTAGGCTACCTGCCAGATCTCTTCGCAAGTTCGCTATTAGTTAATTTAAAATAAAGGAACAGTAACAAAGGCTATGAAGATTAGACGACTTGAGGTAAAAGGCTATGAGTGAAACTGTCGCCCCTTTTTTGTTGTCTTGTCACGTCATTAAGGACTTAAAACACCCATGAGGATAAATGTAGCACGAGAGACAGTGGGTGAAGCAGGTCATTGCAGATGAGAATATCCATCGAGACTATCTATCCTTTCGCTAAACCCCTACAGCCTAATTATTGTCAAACCGTTCTGCCGAAGCGCAAGAGGGGGTCACAAAACATTTTCAATTTTGATGTTGAATTTGTCTGTCATCTGTTAAAAAGTTCCCATTTAGAATTACTTCCACTCTGTCTTTTGAGGCATAGCCTTCATGTATTCATATCCGCTAACTAGTCTTTGCCTCGTAATGCCATACATTTCGGCTACATTATCCGTCAAAGCCCCGTAGGGATCAAAACGATTTCAAATGAACCGTCATTTTTGCTAGCTATAGCTTGACTTTGCAAATCACCAGTGCTATGAATGAGGCTAGATTTAAGAAAATATAGCCAAATAGCACGTCAGTAATTTTTTCAAACATACAGTGATTTTGAGTATTTCAAAGAAATGTGGGAAGATCACTGAAGCTATTGTCAGCATGCGCCTTACCTCACTCACGTCAGATCATGCGCTACGTAACTTTCGTAAGGCACTTCCGCGCAACGATCTGATGTTGAAGCCCATCAGAGAGATTTCAAGCCATTATTCTCTAACCGGACCAATCAGGGCCGCTGGCTGCTGTAGAGGGTGTGACGTAGCGAAGAAGCAACTGTTTTGAATCCAACCAATCCAACAAACGTAACGAGCGTCATCGGTTGGTTTCGATGTGGTTGGCTGCAGTGTACGTCAATTAAATTGATGGACAAGCCGTTTGCCCAGTTAGATTCAAGGATTTCTGGCTCCTGAAATAATTCGTCTATCGCTGAATATCAGATGAACGCGCGTAGCGCTACATCTGACGTGAGTGAGGTAAGCATGCGCCTGCCTGTGCGCTGAATTGCGCATAGGACTTAATTGAATGGGGAAAGGCCAGACGGCTCTCACCCAATCCTGTTCTCTTATGATGAGCCCCGTGTAACCTTATAGGCCTATGTCCACATGAGTGATAAATATAAAGGTAAATAATAAACATATTCAGAACAGTAATGATCCTGAAAGTTAAAGTGTTGAGCCTAAAGGTGTCCTGACACAAGTAAGCGGTATCATAAGCAAGAATTTACAGTAATTTAGGGGTGCTGTGAATGCAAAAAATGTTGATGGGGTGCCTTGAGCTCAAAAAGTTTGAGAACCACTGGACTAAAGCAAAAATAGATATTTCAGATTTTAGTTGCATTTTTGTCATGTGTCAAGTGTCCCCGAACATGTACAGTAGGTTGCATAAGGAAAGAGAGAGGGGTGGGGAGGATCCGATCCAGGCTCCTGTAATTTAGGGTATCTACTTCTACTGTATGTACTGTAACCAGAAAGAATCATTGTGGGTTTTCAAACTTTGGCAGTGGCATAGCCTAATATTGACAAACTAGAAAAGCACTGAGAGAGCGCAGACCTCCGCCAAGGCAATGTGGACAAAGACACAACATAAATTCCAGATTGTGTTCTGGATCACTGATCGTACCAAAATTGTCGGAATATGTAGGATGCCACCGCCCCCAAAGAAAAAAAAAGTGCGCTGGTAGATGTTGTGGAGGTAGTAAAAATATTGTAAAAGATAGGAAAAAAGGTAGTAAATGGTAGTAAATTCAGCACCAGGATTCCTGTATATACCCTGAACTATCAGAGACTGTCACGGAGACAGTCACAGAGACCTCCAGTCCAAATCTCAGTCCCACTCCTCTGACCACATTCTACCATCCCCATCCTCCCCACCCCATCCCTCAAAGTATCCAGAGATTTTTGCCAATGGCCACACTCTCCTTTTCCACCCCAAATCATTCACAACAAGTGTTCCCAGTTCATCCAAAATGAACCAACAGGCTGTGTTTGCTCAGGACTTCCAGCAGGCCACCAGTCTTTTTCACCATCCAAAAAATACATGACATCTCTATTAACAACGAGTCAGGTGTGAGTGTAGTTTAGAAAAAATACCACTGCTGTTGGCAGCTTCAAGTCTAGACTAAAGACCAAGCTGTTCTCAGATGCTTTCTGCTGACTGATAAATGTCCTTACTTAACCTTACTAATTTCTTTACAACCTTCTAAATTGTTTTAATTTAGCTTGACTTTATTATTTCTGTTATTATTTACTAAATATCGAACTGTTACTTAATTTTATTACTTTGCTTCTTACTCTCTTATTCCCCTTTTATTTTATTCTATTTTTTATTATTTCATTTTCAACTTGGTTGGGTGCCAAAAATTTACTATTGTCCATCAACCTACATGCACTAGACATTTTATCTAAGGAGCTGGAGTTTCAGTTCTCTAGGCAGACGTTTATTATAACCAACTCCTTTAGATAACCAGAGCAGTTGACTAACCATAACCAACTCCTTTGGATAACCAGAGCAGTGGACTAACAATAACCAACTTGTTCAGATACTGTATATATATTTTCATTTTATTCTTGTCCTGTTTTTTATTTTTCACATAATTATTTTATGTCTTTATTGTGCTTTCACTTTCTACCAATTACTGTACTTGCTTTTATTTTTGTACAGCACATTGAATTGCCTTAGTGTATGAAACGCACTATGTAAATAAACCTGCCTTGCCTTGCCTATTGTTTCATGGTCATTATACACCTTGTTTCTCTTTTTTGTTGTTGTTGTTGCCTTTCCATTATACTGTTCCTGATCTTTAAGGTACACTGAAATTTTTGCTGTAAGTAATTTATGAATAAATCTGCTTTGCCTTGTTTAATTCGTTTCCTCTATTGCTTTGTCCTACAGAATCAGGATGAGATTACCAAGAGTCTGGTGTCGAAACAGCCAGCCCATAATCTGTGCCGTGGCCGTCCTGTGCTGTCTGTTTCTATTGGCTGAGAGGGCCAATGACAGCGTTCCTCCACATCTTTCACAAATATTTCAGGAATTCCTTCGTTACAGGCATTGCAGGGCGTTTCCCATGCTGTTGACACCTTTGCCTTGTGAAGATGACCTGTATCTACTGCTGGTTGTCAAGTCCATAGCTGCCCAGGTAGAGCGGCGGGAGGCGTTACGGGACACTTGGGGTCAGCCCAGGAGGATCCAGGGGCAGCGGGTGAGGCTGGTGTTCCTGTTAGGGCGTTCACCTGAGCACAAGCACCACCAACTACAGCAACAGCTAGAGACAGAGAGTCGTCAACACGGCGACATCTTACAGTGGGATTTCAAGGACGCATTCTTCAACCTGACCTTGAAGGAGACAGGATTCCTCAGCTGGTTTTCCAGTAAATGCAGCAACGTGCAGTTTGTGTTCAAGGGTGATGATGATGTGTTTGTCAACACAGACAATCTGGTGGAGTTCCTCAGAGCTCACAAGCCTGATAATCACCTGTTTACCGGATATATCCATGAGCACGGGGGCCCCAGCCGAGACCTAAGTTCAAAGTACTTCATCCCCTGGGAGATATATGCAAACAAAAGCTATCCACCTTTTCCCAGCGGAGGGGGCTATCTAATGTCACGGCAGACTGTCTTGGGTCTGAATGCGGCGGCCCAACAGATGGCGCTTTATCCGCTTGATGATGTCTTTGTGGCCTTTTGTCTACAGAAAATGGGCCTGAAACCCACTCACCACCAGGGCTTCCTGACGTTCGGTTTTCCGCGCGGCGGCCAGCAGTCTGACCCCTGTGCGTATCGCCGCATTATGGTCATGCACAAGTTGAGCCCCGCAGAACTGAGGCGCATGTGGGGGCGCATGAATGATCCTGGTTTAACTTGTCGGAGCTAAACAACTACATCAGCACAAGACTGTTAGTTTGCCCTCTATCACAGCTGAATAATTACTACAACAGCTCAATACTGTTAGTTTGCTTTAGCCTGGCTTGTGCGACCACGTTCAGAAATGAACTGTGGTCTGGCAAAGCTAGCATTGCCCAGGCAGGATTAATTTAAATGTCTATCAATTGCTATCAAACTTCTATCAATGTTATGGGACAGAGCTGGACAGATCGTAAATTCGCCTCTTTCAGCCTGCTTGTTTCTCATTGGGTCCTGATTTTTCTGGGCTAGAGAGTTGAGGAAATTGCCTCCTGACTTGACTTGATCGCAAAATTTCATGCGGCGACAGGAAGTTTGGGCGGGCCTTGGCTAAGTTTGCCCTGTATCAGAGTTCAACTACATCAGCACAATATTTAAACCTCAACTTTACTGATTTACAGCCAGACAAATAGTGTTCCTTACCTCACTCACGTCAGATGTAGCGCTAAGCTGCGCGAACATCTGATGATCAACGATAGACGAGTTATTTCAGGAGCCAGAAATCCTTGAATCTAACTGGACAAACGGCTTGTCCATTAATTTAATTGACGTACACTTCAGTCAATCATATCGAAACCAACTGATGATGCTGGTTATTGGATTGATTGGATTCAAAACAGTTGCTTCTTCGCTACATCACATCCTCTACAGCAGCCAGCAGCCCTGATTGGCTTGAAATCGCTCTGAATGGCTTCAACATCAGATCGTTGCACGCAAGGAGGTTATATATAAACTGGAGACAACGACTAAGTCCCGCCCTCCATAGAACTGAATGGCCGAGGCTAGGCTAGTAAATGCGGTGAATTGACAGTCAACGCCATTGTGAACACTGGAGGTAACAGGCCAGGCCATGCCCATGCTGCCCATGCGCAAAGTTCCAAAGTTGGTAGTCCAAACAGTAGTCCTTCAGTCCAGATGGTGGTGATAATGCACCTAGTTTGTTTGCCATACAACACGAGGAAGAAAGTTCTGTCGAGAACGTGCCTGAAGTTTTTATAGCATTCATGACAGTACACTTTTTTCATAAGCTCCTCAAGAAATAAGCAAAGACTAACCAGAGATCATGAAATATTGCTTTTACTCTCCCCGGAGAAATAACATTTCGCATGTAACCGCCCACCAACTTGTAAGTGCATGAGTGCTCGTGCCCAGCATGACTCTCGTGCATGCGCTGGCATGGTTCGGATTGTGACTCCATACGTAAATATGGCGATGCTAAAGTGCTGCCGCTAATCTGCGCGTTCTTGACCCCCTGGTTGCACGGAAGTGCCTTAAAGTTATGTAGCGCATCATCTGACGTGAGTGAGGTAATAGTCTTCCACATTTGTGATATGAATCCATGTGGTATTGCAAATTGTCCTGTTTTATGCCTTTGGTCTGAGGATGAACACTACTCGTTTTTTATTTGTATTCCTTTATTTATGTGTTTCTGGTTTGTGTTGTCATTTTTGTTCCATGTATGGAATATATTATATATATATAAGACAAAGTTGGTGGTGAAATACTAAATGCTATCATTTTCAACACATGCAAGCCATATAGAAAATAGTGCAAAGACAACATTATACAAATTGTTGAAAACAGGCTAAATTAGTGTTTAGTAGGGCCAGTTCTATGTCTGCATCAAACAGGGTCTGGAATCTCGGCTCTTGAGAAACGATTCCTTGCTGAAGGTGGAAGATTGCAGTATTTTCAGCAGCCTGGATAGCCTCAGCAGCATTATCCAGGAGGGGATAATACTAAAAATAACACAAAGAGGAATATTTCATTATTAATTACTGGTATATTAACTGCCAACATGAACGTATGTATATATTGTATTTATAGAAGATGGAATTCTACAACAGATGTCTGTACAGATGTTGTGTGGGTTTTTGGCCACTAGAGGGCAGAGCACTACCTGGGGCCTGTGAACCCTTAGAGTTGTATTTTATGAAATGGCAAAAACTACCTGGAATTTGTGACCAAAGAATGTTTATTGACAATCATGACAAACACTATAGGACTAGTTTTAGAATGTTGAAAAATACATGCACACCAACAAAAAAAAAAAAAAGTTTTTTTTTTACTTTGTATAGATAATGATTTTTTTTTTCTATATGACCAAATAAATAAAAACAAAATCAAGCCATGTTGTATTTATCGTGGTGTATTTATAAAATCATTGGTTCACATACAGTATAAAAAAACTGATACATCAGTACAACCCAGTAACAGTGTGACTCTGAAGAACAGTAACGGTATGATGCTGTGAAGTCTTGAAGTGCAGTAACAGATACACTAAAGTCTAGAAGTGGAGTAAAAGCTTAATAATGTGAAGTCTAGAAGAACAGTAACGGTGTGATGCTGTGAAGTTTTGGAATGCAGTTACAGATCAGTGAAGTCTAGAAGTGGAGTAACAGTGTGATGCTATGTTAAGTCTGGAAGTGTAATTGTGTAATGCTGTGAACTACTGTGAAGTCTCTGGATGGGCATTAACAGAGTGATTCTGTGATGTCTTCAGAAGAGCAGTGTGATTCTGTGAAGAGTAGTGCTTACAGTAACAGTGTGATTCTGTTTGTGATTCCGTGTGGAAGTCTGGAAGTGCAATAACAGTGTGATGCTGTGTGAAGTCTGGAGTTGAGTAACAGTGTGATTCTGTGAAGTCTCTGGATGGGCAACAATAGTGTGATGCTGTGAAGTCTGGAAGTGCAGTAACGGTGTGATGCTGTGAAGTCTGGAAGTGCAGTAACAGTGTGATGCTATGTGAAGTCTGGAAGTGCAGTAACAGTGTGATGCTGTGAAGTCTGGAAGTGCAGTAACAGTGTGATGCTGTGAAGTCTGGAATTGTAGTAACAGTGTGATGCTGTGAAGTCTGGAATTGCAGTAACAGTGTGATGCTGTGAAGTCTGGAAGTGCAGTAACAGTGTGATGCTGTGAAGTCTGGAAGTGCAGTAACAGTGTGATGCTGTGAAGTCTGGAAGTGCAGTAACAGTGTGATGCTGTGAAGTCTGGAAGTGCAGTAACGGTGTGATGCTGTGAAGTGTGGAAGTGCAGTAACAGTGTGATGCTGTGAAGTCTGTAACAGTGTGATTCTGTGTGAAGTCTGGAATTGCAGTAACAGTGTGATGCTGTGAAGTGCGGTGAAGTCTCTTGGGGAGCAGTACTCATCAGACAGATGCATGATGTGTGCAGCTGGATGATCATCTGGTAGGGACTATCTGGAGCAGCATCTACTCATGTCCCACTAAACGCTGACATTAACAACATTCACTCCTCCCAGCAAATGACTCATTAAACCTTGTTTAGCAGGGTTGGACAAAATTCATAATTGAATTGTGAATGACCTTTAAATTCAAATGATCTTGAATGAATTTGAAATTGTGAATAGGAAGCTGAAGCTGAAGTGAAATTGGAATTCCATGAAATTGAAAGAAATTCAGCCTACATATTATTCATGTATACATGTATTTACAAGAAGAGTAAAAAATAATGCTATGATGGTTTACATTTGGATGAAACACTGATGTGTGATAGGAATGAATTTCTCTGAATCGCAATGAATTAAATTCCACTGTTAGCAAATCCAATTCAGTTTCTATAGGGTGGAGGTAATTCATATTGATTCATTGAACTGAATCCAGACATTTGTACACACTGGTAACCACATAAAACCTTTTCAAAATTAACTTCATTTCATTGTGGGTCTGTTTATGTTGCTTACATCATACGTTTATGTAGGGTTAGCAAGTTGACTGTTACATTTACAATAAATTACATGTGTATTTGCATAGTGGTTGACTTGAAAGATCTCATTATTGAAATCTGCAGCACAGTATGTATGGAGCATTCCTTCATTATCACTTGTATGTTGGATCTGTGTGCAGAGCCAAGAACAGCTCCACTCCAGACAGTTGCAGTGAGTTTCCTCTCAGGTCCAGCTCTCTCAGACTGCAAGGGTTAGATGTGAGAGCAGAGGCTAGAGATGCCCCCCACTGTCAGCTTACTCTTCTGCAGTCTGAGAGAAATGTGTTGCATCACAGAGAACCCATCACACAGAACACATATAACTCACTCCAGTTTCTCCAGTCAGAACAGTTGGGATGCTACAGTTGGGATGCTCCAGACCAGTAGAGAATAGCTCCACTCCTGAGTTTCCCAGATTATCGTTACTCAGGTCCAGCCGTCTCAGCACACAGGGATTCAAGATGAGAGCTGATGATACAGCTGCACAGCTCTTCTCTGTGAGGTTACAGCTCCTCAGCCTGGATTACAATTCAAGCAGAGATTAGAACTAATATTTCAACAATTTGCATGCATGAAAGTTACAATCTCTCTCTCTCTCTCTTCTCCTTCTCTCTCTCTCTCTCTCTCACACACACACACACAATAGGAAGCATGTATAAGTTGAAATGGTGTCATTTAATACCCTCTCAAGTACTATGATGCTCAAAATCTTTGACAGTTGCACGCACACACAAACACAGCAGCTTCACTCGAGAATTTCTCAGACTGGAGTCTGAGCTGAGAGCTGAAAATAATTACCTCACTCACGTCAGATGATGCGCCACATAGCTTTAAGCCACTCCCGCGCATGCGATCTGATGTCGAAACCATTGGGAGGGATTTCAAGCCCGTGATTCTATAACTGGACCAATCGGGACCGCTGGCTGTGTAGCGGCTGCTGTCGAGGATGTGATAGCGGAGAAACTACTATTTTGAATCCAACAAACATAACCAGCGTCATCGGTTGGTTTCGATGTGATTGGCTGAAGTGGCACGTCAATTAAATTGATGGACAAGCCGTTTGTCCAGTTAGATTCAAGAATTTCTGGCTCCTGAAATAATGCCTTAGTGAGTGAGGTAAGAGGATAAGACTGAAGCTGTATCAATTTCATCAACTTAAAAAAAGCCAGAAGTATAAGTAACTTTCTGCCCGCCATTATTTTTTTGGGGGGGTAGATAAATACTGCTGGTGAACATCACAATTGTGACCATAGTAACATACCAAAACATTCCAATTGGCGCTGAAACATGTGGAAATGTGGGCTGGTTCTACGAGGAGCCAGAGCCGGCTCAAGAATAAGTCAGCACCAGCACTGACACTAACGTGGCACTTATCAAAAAGTCTTTTAACTCCTGAACGTCCCGAAACAGGAGCTGTTAGGAGTTTAAAGGCAGGGAAGTAACAATGTGTTGTATTCTCTGAGCCTCACACTTTCTTTTAAGTCATGAATTCTTTAGATGGACCAGAACAGAGTTGGGGGCATTCATACAGTATACAGCAATAAGCAGAACCAAGGCTTGGGGAAACGATGAGTGTCGTGACCATGCAACTGGCTTCAACTAGCCTGGGCCCGCCCATACTTCCTGTTGCTATGTAAGCTAGGCTAGGCTTCAACTTGATTCCTTCTTGACTGTGAGCTCATGTCATTCATAGTGGACAGAGTGGCAACCTGTTTGCACAGCTGGGATATCTCACTAAGCAACCTTAGTACAACCTTAGTATATACAGTATTTTCAACAGGTTCTTCAATGTTGTTGTAACAGGTAGGTAAGCCATATACTGTGTGGGCTTGTACAATGACTTTTGAGCTTCTCATGTACTTTTTCATTCTATCCATTTTGGCTGAACAGCGGTCTCCTTCAGTTCTAAGCAGGAGCAACAATTCGGGGAAGGGTGGATGACTGTTTTTTTTTCTGCTCAAGCTGCAGGCTGATAAGCAAGGAGTGGTCCCAGCATCCTCCTGCAGTGTAAGTGTTTATCAGAATCTTCTAGGTGGGCTCCCCCTCTAGAAATGACCTTTGTCCTAATGACGTGCTCTACAACTACTCTCTAGACGCTTGTGGGATTGATGATATCATTATTAAGGATCAGTGGGATGCACATAATAGCGTGAGCACTCAATGGGGGAACATCAGATATGGATGAGTGGCTTTTGAATTGTGTGTCTGTGCTAAGAGTGGCTTTGGCTTCCATGCTGGTCTCAGCATGTGACATGGGGCGGTATCTTGGGGTGGAAATGCTGTCTGTT
This sequence comes from Sardinella longiceps, assembly GCA_027497455.2. Classification (NCBI taxonomy): domain Eukaryota; kingdom Metazoa; phylum Chordata; class Actinopteri; order Clupeiformes; family Clupeidae; genus Sardinella; species Sardinella longiceps. Next base: position 2,483,263 of record JAODXP020000034.1, read on the forward strand.
CTCTGTGACGTCTCTGACCGAATGTGTCGAAGCTCTCTTTCCAGGGTGCTGGCATATCCTATGGCACTCAATTCTTCAAGGTATTGTAGTGCTAGCTCTTTGCCCAAATCTTCTTGGCATGTCTTAAACTGTTCTAGCATTCCATAATGTGATTGGATCATAGGCTAGGTATATCACCAAGGTTGAATGGGCAGATCTTATTATTCGTTATTGTGTTTTCTGACTCATAGACTATTAATATCTTACCAGTAGGTTGGTAGAGCTCATCAGGAATTCCTATACATTGTAATTGAAATGCTTGCTGTAAAAAAATGTGCTTTATAAAAATCTGCCTTGCCTTGTTTTATTCGTTTCCTCATTTGCTTTGTCCTACAGAATCAGGATGAGATTGCCAAGAGTCTGGTGCCGAAACAGCCAGCCCATAATCTGTGCCGTGGCCGTCCTGTGCTGTCTGTTTCTATTGGCTGAGAGGGCATCCGATCGGCCTGTCGTGTCCACGTGCTCCTGCCCTACTGCTGCAGCCCCTGAGAGGCGGAGTCGCACGATAGCTGAGCTAACCCCCCCAAGGGCTGACCCCCCTGTTGACTCCTCCCAGGAGGAAATCTTCACATACTCTGCCAATGGCAGCATTCCTCCACATCTTTCACAGCCATTTCAGGAATTCCTTCGTTACAGGCATTGCCGGGCGTTTCCCACGCTGCTGAGGCCTTTGCCTTGTGAAGATGACCTGTATCTACTGCTGGTTGTCAAGTCCATAGCTGCCCAGGTAGAGCGGCGGGAGGCGTTACGGGACACTTGGGGTCAGCCCAGGAGGATCCAGGGGCAGCGGGTGAGGCTGGTGTTCCTGTTAGGGCGTTCACCTGAGCACAAGCACCACCAACTACAGCAACAGCTAGAGTCAGAGAGTCGTCAACACGGCGACATCTTACAGTGGGATTTTAAGGATGCATTCTTCAACCTGACCTTGAAGGAGACAGGATTCCTCAGCTGGTTCTCAAGTAAATGCAGCAAGGCACAGTTTGTGTTCAAGGGTGATGACGATATGTTTGTCAACACAGACAATTTGGTAAAGTTCCTCAGAGCTCACAAGCCTGATAATCATCTTTTTACAGGAGATATCCATGGGCGCGGGAGCCCTGTTCGAGAAAGTGCTTCAAAGTACTTCATCCCCTGGGAGATATACCCAAACGAGAAATATCCACCTTTTCCCAGTGGCGGCGGCTATCTGATGTCGCGGCAGACTGTCTTGGGCCTTAATGAGGCAGCTCAGAAGATGGTGCTGTTTCCGCTTGATGATGTCTTTGTGGGGTTTTGCCTACAGAAAATGGGCTTGAAAGCCACGCACCACCAAGGCTTCCTGATGTCCGGTTTCAGACGCCTCAGCCAGCACTTCGACCCCTGTGCCTATCGCCACATTATGGTCTTGCACAAGCTGAGCCCTGCAGGACTAAGGCGCGTGTGGGGGATCATGAAGGATCCTCGTTTAACTTGTCACCGATAAGCAACTACATCATCCAAGTACAGTTACAGTGTTGCCCTGTATCACAGTTAATTAACTATACCTCAGCACAATATTACCTCAGCTTTACTAATTACAACCAGCCAAATAGTCGTTCACATTTGTGATATGAAACCAAACATTTTAAATAGTTGTTTTTTGCCTTTGGCCAAACCACAGCTGTGGATGTGTCCGCTAACAACCCTACTCATTTCACATTTGTATTCATTTATTTATGAGTGAGAAATTAAGGTTGTCAAGATGAGTATTTTTTAAAAATTCTTTAATGTTAAAAGAAAAACATGCCCGAGGTTTGTTAAAAGGTATATTTTGTATTTCTGTTGGTTTCATATTATTTGATATTTGACATTTTTATATATATTTTTTTACCAGGATAGAGAAGACACCACATTAGATTGTCAAATGGTGTAACCACAAAAAAGCAACAATGATGTAATAATTCACCCTCATAATCTTAGTGCACACAGGAAATAAGTAGATGTTAATATCCCATGAAGATAGATTTTGTTATATTTTCTAAATGTAAATAAAATGGGTTTTTCATGTATTTAACTTAACTGCATGCTGCAAACAGTACTTCCTATACTGTACTTCATATACCAATAGAGTAAAAGTACAAATATTTTTCGTTTGTATCATTACCATGTGGTAGGGTAGTTATTAGGCCTATCCATATTCACTTTGTTGTAAAAA
>JAODXP020000034.1:2485574-2532170 GCA_027497455.2 Sardinella longiceps
GTCTATCAGTAGTTCCAGACTATACATTGTTATGCCATAGTCTGGCATGTCAGGCTAGTTAGACCATCCCTGTGCCACCCCATTTAAACAAAATCAAGAACCCTCCCCGTAGCCTTATTTCTTGTAGGCAGTGAACCACTCACATCTGCAGAGTGGGGAGCATCATTCTTGGATCAAATGAAGGTGTTTTCAAGCATCAAAGTGTTGTAAATGGGGAAAATGTGCATTTGTTTTGTGCTAAATATGAAATCATGGGTTCTTCCCTGTCGTCGTAGGTATAGCCCCGATCCAACAGATGGCAGCAAAACTCAATTTCATTTTCCCAAGAAGGAAATGGGTGTCGATGACTCAACTTCTTGTAGCCTCATGCATTTGCCGTTTACAAGAAGTTGAGTCATCGACACCCATTTCCTTCTTGGGAAAATGAAATTGAGTTTTGCTGCCATCTGTTGGATCGGGGCTATACCACGACACAGGAGAACCCATGATTTCATATTTAGCACAAAACAAATGCACATTTTCCCCACATTTACAACACTTTGATGTGAAAACACCTTCATTTGATCCAAGAATAATGCTCCCACTCTGCAGATGTGGTGGTTCTGCAAAGAAATAAGGCTACCGGGAGGGTTCTTGATTTTGTTTAAATGGGGTAACACAGGGATGGTCTAACTAGCCTGACATGCCAGACTATATCATAACAATGTATAGTCTGGAAACTACTGATATAGACTGTGCCTCAATGGAGGAGCGGGTGCTTGCGTTGTCTTTCAAACTGCCTTGCCATGTAATAGGCTAGTGTTCCGGCCAGTGGTGCTAGCTGGTATATCAACCTTTTCCCGTAGCCCGTCGGTAACACGGCAAAGACATCTTTTTTTTCAGAACGAAAGACTTCAGTGCACTTTCTTGTTCCACTTTCAAAGAAAATGACAAGTCCAATTCCTCCAAAACTAAAGCCAAAGATTCAAACGACCGCGGTTCCTTCGCTGAAGCCATACTTCCTGTTGAGCCTCTGCTGTCCGCTGCCAGTCAGGATACAACGGTTTTCTATCGAGGGTCTCTAGACGTATCTGCTGTGCAAATTCAAATTTGCTACCGCTAGGGGTACGTCTAGAGTTCTAGGCTATGGTCTAACTAGGCCCAGGGGTCAAATGTGCCCCTTCCATGCGGCCGCCATGTGGTAAGAACATTTCATGTAATGTGGCCCATTATTACATCTAATATTATGCTGTATCAATTGCACATCATAGTTTCAATACTGGCGTGATATGTTTGTCAGTAGTACCATAGTAGATTGTCTTTTTTCGGATCTAAAACACACCTTTTTACTTAGTTAAAAACTAGTGCTTCTAAATACGCCTTGGCCCTTGACAGCTTAGATTTTTCAGTATGTGGCCCACAAGCAGAAAAGTTTTGGCCACGCCTGGTGTATCATAGATGGTCTTTTGGTAGTGGACAAAGGTAACTATCCAAAGGGCCTCTTTCGGACCCTCCACCCTAGTTTGTCTGAGTGAATGTGGTAAATTTGTTCTCATTGCCTTTGGAGAGGGCTGGGTTGATTGAGCCCTTCGCTGCAATGAGTTTAAACAGGCACAAACACACAACTAACAGAAAATGTCAGACACTTGATTATGAAAGAGAAAAAAAAATCACCAAAGAGATCTCATCTCTGACGGCATATCATAATTTAGTTTTTTGTGTGTTTCTGTTTACTGATCTGTGTTGTGTTGTGCAAACAGTCATTTGGATCAACTTCTGCTTACTTTATTAGCACATGTTCTTTCCAAGTCTCAAGCAGCATGTCTGTATCAGTCTCGTTCTCACTCTCACTCCTCCTGGCAGATCTCTGATCCTTTCTTGTGGTGATGTGAGCGCAGTGAACTACCTCTGTGACCTACTGTGTTAAAACTACTTTTCTGGGGTCCACTTACAAATCAAGAATTCATCAAATGGGAAAACATCCAATTGAGACCCTGCATGCAGAATTCTGCAAAAATGTCCTTAAGAGTGAACAGATGTGCCACAAACAATGTATGCAGGGCAAAATTAAGCCAATATCAATTCATCATAAAAATACAGAAAAGGGTAATCAAATTTTGGAAACATTTGAAAAATAGTGACCCCCCCACTTATACAATTTTAAAGCTCTGCAGTACCAGGAGTTGAGCAAAGGATACAGTCCCCTCACTCAGCTGGTCCTGAGTCTGAGTTTAGCAAATAATAATCCCACAGATACTCACCTCAGGACCAGAACCAAAAAAACAACTGAAATTGGGATTAACCAAATTACAAAAACTTCAAAACAAAATTACACAAGTCATTGGCAAAACCAAACGAAACTGCAAAGTAAAATACAATTCTATTTGGCCCTAAACAGAGATTACACAATAGCACCCTATTTGACCCATATCCAAGACAAAAATCTAAGAACCACCCTCAAAGTACAGACTCAGTGATCATAATCTACATGGCTGCCAAAAGAAAGCAGACTCTGCCCCCACTGTGAACAAGAAAAGAAACCGAGATACACTTTCTGACCCAGTGCACAAAATATGACGCCATTAGAAATAAATGCTTTGAAAAGATAAGTAATGTACTCCCTGAATTCCTGCATGCAAGTGAGGAGGACAGGCTTCCATACTCCATGCTCAGTTTGTATTCTCATGCAATAAACAGAGAACAGTGCTGAATGTTCTATAGGCCCAGTTGTATGTCAAACATTGTATATCAAAACGGTGTGCGTCAAGGTGGATTGTTATCCCCTGCATTATTTAATGTGTATATGGATGAGCTGTCAAGACAACTGTCGTTATGTGCCACAGGCTGTTGGTTGGTAACTTCCTCATCAACCATCTGTATGCTGATGACTTGGTTGTTATCAGCCCATGCAGTGCTGGCTTACAACAACTGCTTAAAGTGTGCTCACAATATGGTTCTGAGTTTGATATTCGTTTTAATGCGAAAAAGAGCAATGTAATGATAGTCAGAAGCAAATGTGATAAAAATACATACTTAGGCCATATTTTCACGAATGATCTCAGTGATGATAAAGATATTTACCATCAACTGCGCAAGTTATATCAGACCCTCCAGGATTTCGCGATGTTGCGATTTGCAACTTCAATGCAACTTCAACCAATCCCCGCCACTTCATCGCGGCCATGCAATTTTGAGGAATCACCGCACCTTTCCCGCAACTTCCTGGAAGGTTGCTCGAAATATCACCAATCACTCGCGAGTGAAAGATCAATGGGTGTAGAGCTTTTCCTGCTCCTTGTTTTGCGGTGCAAATATTACTGTTCAAAACAGCTGCTAATCACAATATTCTTGATCATTTAGGCTATTGCCATTTACGTTACGTTTATGTTATGAGGCAAGTGTTACCTTAAATTACGCATTGGACTGAATGAGCTCTCTTCCGTTGCGCGTCTCTCTCTCTCTCTCCCTCTCCCTCCATGTGTGCGCGCGCGTGTGGATTCCAAAATCGTAAGTTATCTAAATGACGAATTGAAGCGGAGTTGAAAGTTATTGCTAATGTAGGCTAGGCCTACTGTAGAACTATCTCCACGAAGAATTCGACAAAATTGATTTTCACCGAGCCCCCCTTGTCATAGGACAATAAACGCACATTAAGTTGGTTCCCATTCTTAGGTCTTATCAGAATTCAGAGCAGTCAATTTTTTTCGGTTTTTGTAAGCTAGCCTGCATCTTTTCCATGTTTTAAGATATCAAATCCTGTTTTGGCTTGTATGAAGTACAAAGCTTATTAGATGGCTTTTATATGTTTGCATTAAAATTAAGCAATTTATTTATTGTATGACAAACAGTACAGCTCATGCCTTGCTTCTTGCTGTGGAACTACTTCACTTGTAGCTTCTAAATATATAAAGAGTGCTAGCTCCCTGGCAATGGCTTCACATTAGGTATACCACAGTTTTACTAATGCTTAGTCACAGTCTACTAGTGTAATCAATCAAGCCCAATATGATTAAGGTTATGGTGATGAATATGATGAAGCAGAAGATGATGACATGCAACAACCACTCCTTCCTTCTTTGCTTTAAAGCAGCACTTTCATCACTATTTCAGATATATTTTTAATATAATATTTTGTTCTGGTTTACAGATGAACTTGGATGGCATGTAGTCATATAATGGATTGATACCTAAAACCATAATTGCCATCAGCCATCCATAATGTGCATTCTGCAGTTCTAGATGGTAAACAAGATAAAACAAACAAACTCAAGATAAAAGAAAACCTATAGTTGCAATATGGCACTGTTCACTGCATAGCTATAACCACCTACCATCATCAAACACATCAAAATGTGCTGCTTAAAAAAAAAAAAAAAAAACGCAACTTTTCCTGGCCCCCGCAATTTTCTCGCAATAAAATGCCTAAAATCAGCGCAACTTCTGCCGCAACTTTTCAGAAAACCTGCCGCGAAATCAAGCATTTTTGATCGCAACAATCACAAAAAAGGCCCGCGAAATCCTGGGGGGACTGTTATATGTACAGGCAAACATGTTACTTCGCAAGTTCAGTATGTGTTCTTTCGATGTGAAATGTTCTTTGTTTAAAGCTTTCTGTACACCTATGTATTCGGCTCATCTATGGTGTAATTATAAGAAAAGTAGTCGGCAAAAGCTAACAGTTGCTTATAATGACACTATGAGGCTGTTGTTGAGGATTCCTAGATGGTTCAGTGCCAGCTACCTGTTTGCATTCTCCAATGTGCCATCATGTGAGGCTGTGCTAATATCTGATGTACAAATGTATGTGTTGAATGGATAATTCAAGAAATGTGATCATTGTCAAAGTTTAGTGAAACCTTCCAAGAGTGCCATGAGGCTTACTCTATATTACTCTAAGCTAATGAAACATTGGAGGGCCTGTGTGACGATGTGTATAAACTAGTATAATTATTATTTTCATTATTTATTTGCTTGTTATACGTTTTCTAATGTCGGTCTATGTGTGCGCATTCCTTTGCGCGCGAGGAACTGTCTTAATATTGTGTTCATGTATGTTTGGGGTGATATGGGGTGATGTGATTATTATGTTATTGTCTGTGTATATTTGATGTCCGCCAGGTAGGGGCAGTGTACCGATTTTCGGTAGATTTAATTGTTTTGACTTCGCCAGTGTTGGCGGAAGTAATTGCCTAATTGGCTATTTAATTGCCGGCTTGTCCGATATCGGTAGACTAGATCTCATGTTCGTGTACCTATCACGGTAAGGGGGCTGTTTTTCGGTCTGCTTTATTTAAAAGGCCTAGTGTGAGTGGCTTTAGACCGTTAAATAAAATTTGTTTAATGTCTTGCTTGTAACTCTCATCACGGTGCAACGTTTTTTGGACTTTTGATTATTTAAATATTTTTGCCACTTTGTAAATAAATCGCACCTTTGGGCCCTCTTAATCTGTTGCCTCTGCCTGATGTCTCCTACACCACACAGCTACCCTATCACAGCCTGTCTTTATGTCTAAATGTTGTGATGTGATGTCTGTCATGTTGTGTTTCCTTTCTTTTTTTATCTATTTATTCTGTATGTAGCCTACATTTTATGAGATATGGACCCTGGTATTGGTGTCTGAAATAAAGAATTGATTGATTGTATAGACATAGAGTGTTCTGAATACTGTACATGCACTGGCACAGACACACACGCACACAGATGCACACAGACACACACACACACACACACACACACACACACACACAGACACACGTGCATGCACACACACGTACACACACACACACACACACACACACAGAGAGAGATGCCAGGTAATGAGTTGTGCTCTAAAGTAGCCTATCTTTGGTGAAATGTAGTGAATTAAAACTGAGTTACTGAGTAACTGAGTTACTAATCACGGATTATTATTAGGTTGTTAAATACATTTCCAAAATAGGCTAGGCCAAATTTGATGCCCAAGAAGACTTCCAGGTTTAGATGGGCGGGGTTCTACTACGAAACATCACCAAAGCTTCCGCCTCTAGCTGAGTTGGGCAGGGTTTGGGCGAAAAGGGCCAAGTTTAGCCGCGCCCCCCACCGTAACCTGGGACATTTCGTGCTAGGATATCTATGGTCGGGGGAGCTGGAACGATGAGTGTTTCCGGGAATGCGGAGCCGCCAGATCCAGTGGCATTGGCGTTAGGAGGACTGGGGTCTGATACCGGGTCGATAGTTGGCAATGAGAATGATTTGGAGGAGTTGTCGGAGGTTGACGATGAGGGAAGCACAATTAGTGAAGGATATCAGGATGCAAGTGAATGGAAAGAACAGAGACCATCGAAAAAACGCAAAGCTTTATCTAAATCTAGTGAGGTGAATAGAGGTAATGTCAGCGTTAGAAATGACATTAAAGTTGTTTTAAGATTTCAAACCCCCTGTACGCTCAATCCATTGAAAGTAAGTGAAGCGATATACAAACTAGTGGGTGATGTTTACTCTGTCAAGACGCTGAGAGATGGCAACTTACTTATTGTGTGCAGAGACAGAGACCAGAGAATGGGATTAATGAACTGCAGGAATATACTTGGGAAGAGTGTCAAACCACAAGATTGGGAAGAGAGGGGGAAGGTAATGGTAGTTCTTTCTGGAGTATCCACTGAATTGTCTGAAGATGATATTAGAGTCAACATCAAAGGAGTAAGAGTCAGTAAAGTCAAACGCTTGCCAATTACTAGAAACGGGATAAAAGGACCAAGTCTGTCAATACTGTTAGTATTAGACGAAGTTAAAATGCCCGAAAGGGTCATGATTGGTTATGTTAGCTACTTGGCTAGAGCATACATCCCACCGCCAACTAGATGTTACAAGTGTCAAAGATATGGCCACATTTCTTCAGTTTGTAAATCTAAACTCAGATGTGCAAAATGCGGAGGGGAGCATGAGTACGGTAAATGTGTTGAAGGTGCAAAAACTAAGTGCTGCAACTGTGGCGGAGATCATAGTGCGGCTTACAAAGGGTGTAACATGCATAAAAGAGCAGTTCAGGTCCAAAATGTCAAGGTTAAAGAAAGCATTACTTATGCTGAAGCAATTAAAAAAGTTGACAAGAGCAATCAAGAGAAAGGTGTCAAGGCAGGTATAATATCCAATGCTTCTGTGCCTCAAAGAAATACCCAAGTCCAAGCTGCTCAGAAGTGCTGTAAAGTAACTGAGGACACTTTGATAGTGGACAAGAGAAAGTTTGTTGCTTTTATGGTGGAAGTTATTAATTGTTCAGCGCAGACTGACAGTAGAATAGATAGAATCAAAATAATTAAAAAGGCTGCAGAAAAGTATTTAGATATAAATGATCTATCAATTGATTTAATTCATAGTATGGTGATGTCAGGAGTATCAGGGGTTTCTGAGAGTCAAATATCATGTGGCTCTGGTTCATAATGACTTTATCTATTCTACAATGGAATGCCAGGAGTCTTATCTCTAATGGTCAAGAGTTGAAATATTTTATTGAACATTTAGATATTAAACCAAATATAATTTGTGTCCAGGAGACATGGTTGAAACCTTCACTAGATTTTGTACTATATGGATATACAGCTGTGAGGAAAGATAGAAACACTGCTGGAGGGGAGTTGCTACATTTGTACAACAAGGGATTAACTACAGAGCTGTGGAAGTAGATGTAGGCCTAGATATTGAAGCTGTACTGGTTGAAATATGGATTGATAAGTGTAAGACTAAAATAATCAACTTTTATAATCCCTGTATGAGGATCCAGAGGGAAACTCTAGAGGCATTGTGTGAGGGAAATGGAAAACTGATTTTATGTGGTGATTTCAACGCCCATAATACACTGTGGGGTGGCACTAAGGTAGATGAGAATGGGGCTACTATTGAAGAGTTTATGGATGACTTTAAGCTGGTTTGTTTGAATGATGGAAGAAACACTAGATTTGATGTAGCACATGGAACAGGATCTGCTATTGATCTTACCTTAACATCTGATCGGATAGCTGGGCTTAGCCAGTGGGAGGTCTTTGAAGATAGCTCTCTTGGGAGTGATCATTATATTTTATGGGTAACTATAAGAAACCAAAATGTCTGTGTTGAAGACAATTGGTTCCCTAGATGGAAAATGAGAGAGGCAAATTGGGAGATGTTTAGTTTTAAGGCGAGTGGTAAACTTATGACACTGCCATTTAACTTAAGTGACGATGTTGAAGAATTAAATTCTATTGTCACAGATATACTGTATAAATCAGCAGAGGAGGTAATTGGCAAATCCTCTGGAATGAGGAAAAAGAAAATGGTACCCTGGTGGTCAGAAGAGTGTAAGGAAGCAGTTAAAATAAGAAATAAAGCATATAAAGTGGTTAAATCAAATCATTCTTATAATAACCTAGTGGAGTATAAAAAAGCTCAGTCAAAAGTGAAACGAATTGTAAGAGAGACAAAAAGAAAGTATTGGAGGGAATTCTGCTGTAAGATAGGGACAGATATTAAAGTGAGTGAAGTGTGGGGTATGATTAAGAAAATGGGTGGTATTAGAAGGGAATTCTCTTTACCTGTGATCAAAGATAACAATGTGGAAGCAGTAACCAACCAAGAAAAAGCAGATATACTTGCTAAAGCTTTTGTTAAGGTCCATAGTTCTAAAAATCTGTGTGATGAAGAGTTGAGATGGAGGAATAAAGTCATAGGTGAAAGTAGAGAATTGCTGTGTAAGAAACCAATAGGTGACTGTGTAATTGACAGAGAATTTACATTAAGTGAACTTAAAACTGCCTTAAATGGGGTTAAAAACACTTCACCTGGGAAAGATGGGATCTGCTATAAAATGATTAGTGAACTTAATGATGTAGCTAAAAATGTTATCTTAAAGTTATTTAATAAGGTTTGGGAGCAAGGTAACTTACCCAGATGCTGGAAGCATTCAGTGGTGATCCCTATTGGGAAGCCAGGTAAAAACAAAACAGAGGTCAGAAGCTATAGACCCATAGCCCTAACATCTAATTTATGTAAGCTAATGGAGAGAATGATAACTAAGAGACTGGTTTATGAAATTGAGAAAAGAGGACTCTATTCCCCACACCAAAGCGGCTTCCGTAGTGGAAGAACCACCATGGATCCGGTGGTATGTTTAGAGAACGAAATAAGAAAAGCTCAGGTTAACAAAGAATCACTCATAGCGATCTTCTTTGACATTGAAAAGGCATATGATATGTTGTGGAAGGAGGGTCTACTAATCAAACTAAATAAGATGGGTATCAGTGGAAAGTTGTTCAACTGGGTTAGAGACTTCTTGAAAGGTAGAACGTTAGAGGTGAGAGTTGGCATGAACTTGTCCAATACATATTCAGTGGAAAATGGAACGCCACAAGGTAGTGTGTTTAGTCCAGTTTTATTTAACATCATGATAAATGATGTTTTTAGTTACATAGATGATGACAAAATAAATCGAGCATTGTATGCAGATGATGGAGCCTTATGGATCAGAGGGCGCAACACTGATTACATAAGAACTAAAATGCAGCTAGCAATCAACAAGGTTGAGAAATGGGCTGGTGAGTGGGGCTTTCATTTATCTATAGAAAAAACTCAAACGATTTGTTTTTCTAAGAAAAGAGTAAACCCCACTGTAGATCTCAAACTATATGGTCAATCTCTGAAACAGTTTAAAGTAATTAGATATCTGGGTGTATGGTTTGACATTAAATTAACCTTCAAGGAACATATAATGAAAATATTAGAAAAGTGCAAAAAAGGCATTAACATATTGAGATGTCTTTCAGGATATAGTTGGGGAGCATCAGGGTCCGCCTTGAAAAGAATCTACATTGCTTTGATCAGATCTGTGCTTGATTATGGGTCAATTGTATTTACATCTGCATCTAAGACATTACTGAGTGAACTGGACAGAATTCAGGCGAAGAGCCTAAGAATATGTTGTGGTGCATTTAAGACTTCTCCCATACCAGCATTACACATAGAGACCAGAGAACTGCCCTTACATCTCAGGCACATTAAGTTAAGTATGGCATATTGGATTTCCCTTAAGGGTCATGATGAGCTACATCCTACCAAGCAAGTTCTTAAGGATTGTTGGGAATATGGGAAAAAGAAAGTTGGTAGTTTTGGGTGGGAAAGTAACAAGGTAGCTAATGACCTGAAAATAGATGACATTCCCTGTAGTAAAACTGTCCCTGTGGCCAATATTTCTCCCTGGTTGTTTAAAACCCCTACACTGTAAAACCTGACAGTATTGTTCAATGAGTAAAATGAGCTGAGATTACTTAAAACTTGTCAAAAGTTGGTTAGACTCATATCAAATAATTCAGTTGAACTCAAAAGTGGTTAAACTCAGTTGTTTTGAGTAGCCTCTTGCTGCGTACTTGGTTGTTTTGAGTACTGAAGCATCACAAACAGGCACCAGCCAATCAAATCACTGCATTCAAATCATTCAACATGGCGGACATTTTTCCACAAACAGTCTTTTACTTGTGTTTTTCTTCATTATTATAGGGTTAATTTAACTCCATGTTTTAAAATTTGGTAACAAACATAGTATGTTGTTTGAAAACGATGACTTTTTGTAGGTAAGGCTATGTTAGAGGTCATTTGCAAAGCGCCTCTCTCTGCTAGTTGAAGTGTGAGGTCTGTAGCTGAGGTTAGCTACAACTTGCTAGCGCATTTCAAACGTTTTTACCGGAACACTGAAAGGGAGCCGTTAACAGAAGTGACTGCACTGCACCTAGGAGAGAAGTGTTCATCATAATGCTGGCTGCTTGAATGGTGAGTATTAACATAAAACTCTGAGTGATTGTAAAAAAAATGCCTGTTTCTCTTCAATCACAAAACAGGAACTTTGTAAAAAAAAAAAGAACATGTCAAGGGGTTTTGCAAAATATTGCTAATGCTTTTGCAGATATGCTTGCTATTGCCAACTCTGTTATTTTCAAAGGAGCTTGTGCTAACTTACAGACCAAATTTCTTCAAAATTACAATAGATGTATGCTTAAAATAATAGCATTACACAGGCAATGTTTATATTAATGTGTCATATATTTTTATCTGTTGCCATGTGGCTAAGTTGTGTGGCATTCATGTGGCTAACGTTTTGACTGGCTAACAGTATGAGAGGTTTATCATGCTACTGCTGAATTGAAATACCCATTTTACTATTAGGAATTAATTTTCCATATTTCAATAGTCTATCCCAGTTGTAGCCTAGTTGTGGGCTATATGGCAGCAAATTCTTCTTTTGTACCGTAATAGCTGTCCATACTAATTCATGTAATTAAGTTATGGGCTTTTTGTTTTCAATGCTAAATATGATTACATAGTTAGTCACCCTTTTCTCTCTCCCCATTTCTGCATCTTGCAGCGGTCACCCCCATCCTCTTTGGAACACCTGGCTGTGCAGCGTTTAGGTAGGCTGCAGTAGGCTATAATATCTAACTTTACTATACAATTTCGCTAATCTATACAATTCATTTCTCTGTATATTTTTTCTAATGACATGGACTTCTAGAAGTGTACATTCTGACTGATAGCTTTTATTTTTGCACTTCACAGACTCAAACAGCCTTAAGCGACACTGAGCTGACTAGATGCTTCATCTTCAGATATCTTTGGAAAGCCTCAGGTAAATTTTTTACATTTCCTGATGCTGTAAGTTAAACTAGTGCTTATGGGTTTGTTAAAGTTACATTTACTTTTTGTTAAGGTAAGAAACTTGCAGTAGAGTGATGCTGTTATATTTTCCCCCTGAAGGAAGCAGCTGACACACCAGACATGCTGCTGCTGCAGTACTCTCCCTTCAAGCATGAGCATGTAAGTTTACAGTTTGAAATGCATTTTAAGTAATTCTGTGTGGATTTGCAGTAATTAGATCCCCAAATGACCCTTGGACAGAATCTTTATTTGTTCATTGCACTGCTATGAAGTTAGTAAATTTGTGAACATTTCTGTTATCTCATAGTCTTATTGTGGATATTTTGTGAACTTCTGCAGACATACACCCCCTCCTGTCATGACGGTCATCTGACACAGGATTACTGGCCCAAACAGACTGTACAATGGAACCACGGGCCTCCTATGCTACTTTTAAAGTATGGAATTCCTTTTTTCTGTCTATCCATGCTCTTCAGTGTCACAATTGAAACCCGCTGTTTTTAACTTACATATTGATTGTAAACCACAGATTTTTTATTAATTAATTAATTAATTTATTTAATATTTATTATTTATAAATGTTTCAGCATTTTATACAGATTGTACTTGGATTTGTATGAATAAAGCTGCTTGTATTTATCCATGTCTCCTGTGAAATGTTTCTTTTGAGTTAAGAGAACTTAAACCAGGACAGGCAATGACCTGCCTCAGATAGAGTGAGTAAATAAAGCTTGACTAGAATGAGTAAAGACACAATATTTAAATTAAGTTTGAACACTTTGAATGTTTGAGTACAATGTACTCAGTTCATACAAGCTATTGCCACATTAATTCGTTGAGTTCTTTAAACTCAAAAAGTTTAAGTACAGATCACTGTCTCTTTTAAGTAAGTTTACTTAAATAAATTATGGCAACGAGTTACGACACTTAAAATGAGTTAACTGAACTTGTCAGGTTTTACAGTGTATAGTATTCATGGGAACTAAAGAAATAGCCCATCAGAACGTAGAACATTACCTTGAGAGTATATTTTCAGATTCAACACAAGTTTACACAGATGCCTCTAAAGACCCAGAAGGTAAAACAGGTGTGGCATTGTACGTTCCTAGTCATAATGTATCTATCAAAAAGAGGACAGCTGACCATCTCTCTATACTGGCAGCCGAAATGACAGGTATAGTGCTTGCTTTGCAATGGATTGAGGAAGTAAGACCATCTAAAGCACTTATTTGTTCAGATTCTATGTCATCTCTTATGTCCATACAAAGTGGTAAATCATCATGCCGACAAGATTTATTGAATGAAATTAACAGATTGATTTTTATAAATAACCAACAGAATATAGATACAGACGGCAAGTACGGTTAACGCCCCCAAAATGCGAGGGTGGAGTCAGTGTGGGGGATAACAGAGGCCAATTTAACATTATGGTGAATGGACAAGGTAGAGAAAGTTGCTTTACAATAAAAGATCGCTTAGTAAAATTGAACAAAGTCCATATTAGATGTTTTGTCTAATCATGACCTGTTTGCCTGCTTGTGTTTAGACTAAAATAATTTTTCCATCATTTGTTTATTGCAGTTACACTAACAGAAATGTCATGAGCTGTCTCTGCTCCTGTCAAAAGTAAAGCAACTTTCAATCACAAGTCTGATTAGCTCAGTTAAGCAAGCTAAAGTTAGCTACATTTACTGTGGTGATCAATGAAGTTGGCTAGTTAGCAAGCTAATGAAGCTAACAAACATCATCTAAATTGTCATCAGTATCGCGTTTGGAGGGGTGTCAAGTTCAGAATTCACATCGGGCCATCTGACCATCATTACTACCTTCAGCCATTGTCCTCAAAAATGTGTCAGGCTCCTTGTAGATGGTGCTCAGTGTAACTTCTAGCTTAGCATGCCATTGACTTCTTCACTAATTTAGGGTTTGTTTTCCCCCATGGGGGACACGAGGAGCTGATTTTGTGGGCGTGCCCTGACTTGCCGTCTGTATCTATAGTCGTCCAGTTTGCATGGGTCCCCGCCCACAAGGGAGTGAAAGGCAATGAAGAGGCAGACAAGCTTGCAAAGGAGGCAACCAAGAGTGAGGAGGTCCAGATAAGTGTTCCACTCAGCCGATCAGAAGTGAAGGTTTTAATTAACTGTAAGGTAAATAATATGTGGCAAGTAGAATGGGACAAAGCACAGAAAGGAAGACACTTATACCACCTACATAAAGAAATATCTAATAGTAAGTCCACCTATTCTAACAGGCAAGAGGAGGTATGGTTCACACGAATGAGAACAGGTCACACTGGTTTAAATAGCAGTTTACATATCATACATAAACACCCAACTGGTGCTTGTCAATTCTGTGGAAATAGAGAAGATATAGAACATGTCCTTTTGAGATGCATTGGATACACCACACAAAGAGAGAGGCTTAAGAGAGCAGTTGAAACAGCAAAGAAGGAATTTTCTCTCATCACATTATTAGGAGAGCCCAGGTCAAAAAACATAACAAGTGCAGTCATGACGTTTATCAAAGACACAAAGTTAGCTGACAGGATTTAAGTACACTTTACTATCATCACCTTTTGTTTTGTTTTGTTTTGTTTTGTTTTGTTTTGTTTCTTTCTTTTTTATCTTATCCTTAATTTTCATTTTGTTTGAAATAATACCCGAGTAATCACACCCCAGTCCTGTAGTTGGCAGTAATGCACCCAGTATGTGAGCTGCCATAAAACTCAACCAAAGAAGAAGAAGAAGGATATCTATCTTTTTTGTACTACATAGGATAACCTCAGTCCTTTCAAGAACATACAACATTTACGAAGCATTCGTCCATAACGTTAATGATCTTGACTTCGAGAGACAATACCTTTTGTGCGGTAACGTTTACTCTTAGCTAATTCTATCCTCACATTAGCTTGCTAAGCTATTGCTTATGCTAGTTGTGTAGAAGCTAGCCAACATCAGAGACAAGTCGTTCGTTCTGTCGTTGTGTGAGCATTAGCAAGTTATGTATTGTTAGCCCAGGTGCCTATCCTAGATGCTGGCTTTGATGGCTGGCTTACCTAGATGTGGTTATCCGTTTTGCTCAAGTGTACTCTTTTACGTGCGGCTAAACCTCGCGACAGGCAGAAGAAGGGAAAATCCTTGCACTTGAAGTTATATTCGCACACTTCGTTAGCTTACTAGCTAACGTTAAGATGTTAATTGTGAATATACTGTTGGAATAAAAAGTCTCGCTAGCTAGTATTGAACGCTACTAGTAAGCCTGAATAATTGCTAACACACGTTAATGTAACGTTAGACCACTTAATGTAAGAATCGACAAAGTTTAGTTTGGCTCATATGTTGAGTTACAGTGAAGTTTAATCAGCATACAGCTCAAAACAGCTATCTAATATACACTCTAGCTGTGGAGCTAACATCAGCTGGTTAACCTTAGCTAAATTAGCTTTAGTAAAATACCAGTTTGTCAATTGAGTTATAACCCCCTGGCAGGTTAATTTAACGTTATATGTTATGATAGTTCCTTTATTTGACACCTGCTGTAAGATTCATTAACAGACTTGTCCTGAAATGCTGCTCTGCCTATAATACTTTATAGAAATAAACATTGCAATTAATTATGACCGTGAGATAGCTATCAAAGCTAGTTGGCTAGCTCCATTGGTTTTCATATTCGCTGACCAGGTGTGTGTTTATTGTTTTGTTGACACCACCCTGTGGCCGACCCACTGCAACGTTTGAGTAACCAACGTAAAGTCGTTCTTTTGAAGTGAATAACTGACCTTATACGTCTGAAAAGACTCCGTAAACATTAGTTAACGTAAACGTTGAGGTTGAAAACCTCGACTCACTGACTGACACATCAAAAATGGCCCCTAAGAGACGACCTGTTCCACTGAACATCTCCACTGTCGGCGAAGGACAGCCAACCTCCACCACTATAGATGCTGCTTCAGAGTAAGTGCCTTATGTGGTTGATGTCAAATGACAGTTACCAGCTTACAGAACAGCCCTCTCATTTCCGTCCATACATGGTCTGAAGTTTAGATGTGTGCTGTTAAAGCCATGTTTATACTAGCCTAATGATTGCTCTCGTTGTAAACCCCATTGACAGTAGGTCGCAGGTTGAGTAAATAGATGTGTCATGTTCAGCCACCCATACCACCCTGAAGGTGTCATAAACCATACAAAGCATATCTACCAAAAGTTGTTGAGCGGAACTGTGATTTTGATTAATTGTATTGAAAAAAGTTCAGAAGGATGGGAGCAGGCTTCACTCAAGAGTCTTTTTGTAATTTTGGAAGAGTGCTGGCCCAGCATTTATGCAGTCAAGAATCAGGAAAGGAGGCCGCGCTATGCATGTACACCTTTTATTCACACAGACGCGTTTCGGCGTTCTGCCTTCCTCAGTGTGGACTAATTGTTTTGAAACATTCAGCTTGCCTCTTGGTTGTCAACCAGTTAGCAGTACAAGAACTGAGAGATTAAGGAAGAGCTTCTTTCCATAAGCCATACGGTTTATTAATGCATGACCTCACACAATCTTTTCTTATTTATTACTATTAATGATTCTTGCTTGCACAGGAGGAGTTCAGCCCCAAACTACATTTCACTGCTTTTTGTACTAACAATTATGCATGTGACAAATAAAATTCTTGAATCTTGAATCTTGAATCTTGAGTAGTTACATGGGCTGCTTTTCCCAAATCTTGGTTAACAACCTTGTTAGTTTTTAATGCCTTAACCTGTTCCCCAAAAGCATAGTTGCTAGCCGGTTAGCAACTTAGGTGGTTCTCAATAGGTAAATGCATTGCAACCATCAAAGTTATTCACGTAGTTCATGCCATTGGCCACAATTACATACAGAGGCCTCTTCTTTTTACGGTATCAGAATATTGGCTAGTACAGTCCTTTAGAAGATGCTAAGAGATTGTGTCATGAATAAAAATTCTTAGGCTATTCATTAGAAGGGTAGCCTATTTCTCCTTCTCTATCTCTTCTTACCTGTATGTCACTCTCTCACTCTTATCCTGTGTGTGTGTGTGTGTGTGTGTGTGTGTGTGTGTGTGTGTGTGTGTGTGTGTGTGTGTGTGTGTCGGTCAGGGCCAACCTGGAGGCTCTGCAGAAGAAGCTGGAGGAGCTGGATCTGGACGAGCAGCAGCGGAAGCGCCTGGAAGCCTTCCTTACCCAGAAGGCCAAGGTGGGAGAGCTGAAGGACGACGACTTCCAGCGCATCTGTGAGCTGGGCGCCGGTAACGGCGGTGTGGTGAACAAAGTGTGTCACAAGCCCTCGGGCCTGGTGATGGCACGTAAGGTACGTAAGATGCTCCTCCTCCTCCTCCACTGCCTCCTCCACCGCCACCCCTTCACAAAATATAACCAAAGATCATGGAATACTGCTCCAGATCAACTAACAGGGCCTACTGCATAGTGCTGGCTCTAAAGCAATGGTTTAGCGTCAGTCAAGCATTGCCGTTTTCGGTCTATTTTGTTGTTTCAAATTCTTTCATTCCTCTCGCTATCTAGTGCAGTCAGCAGTCTTGTGCAACACGGCTATACTTGAATGACACAGAACCTTGACTTTAAAGGGACCATATTATGCTTTTTCCAAGCTAACTTTTTTAGCTCTAATGTTCAGAATAGGTTGTTTCTCATGGGCGTGTGCACCAGGTAACTAGACAACTGCAGCCAACACATTGAGTATTTCCCCTGTAGCCTATGACAGGTCACACTTAATTAGACAATTGATCATTTTCATTGTTCTCAGCTGCAAAGTGCCTGCCAACTTCTCTCTCTCTTTTTTAAGTGATTTTTCAAGGACTAGTCAGTCAGGAGTGAGTAGCCGCATGTGGATAACTGGCCATGTGCCTCCTGATTTCAATTCAATATAATTTTGTTTGTAGAGCGCCGATTACATTACAATTGTCTCGCGGCACTTTACAGACTGTACAAGGAATACTGTGTGTGTGTGTGTGTGTGTGTGTGTGTGTGTGTGTGCAGTGCTATACAGACTGTACAAGGAGCACCCATGAGAAACTGTGTGTGTGTGTGTGTGTGTGTGTTTGTGTTTGTACAGACAGTGCCAGGAGCACCCATGAGAAGCTGGGGGCAAGGAAAAACTCCCCTCTATTTGCATTTAATTTAGTATTTTTTTCTCCAGCTGATCCACCTGGAGATCAAGCCAGCCATCCGTAACCAGATCATCAGGGAGCTGCAGGTGCTGCACGAGTGCAACTCGCCCTACATCGTTGGCTTCTACGGAGCATTCTACAGCGACGGGGAGATCAGCATATGCATGGAACACATGGTGAGGAGGGAGAGACCCCATTGGGGGATGCATGAGGAACGGAGAGAGGAGGGAGGGAGGGAGGGAGTGAATGTGGGAGGGAAGAAATTAGGAATGAAAGAGGGATGGAGGGAGGAGTGAATGAGTGATGATTGAGGGAATGAGAGATGGAGGGTTAGAGGAGTGAATGAGTGATGGAGAGAGGAGTGAATGAGTGATGGAGGGATAGAGGAGTGAATGAGTGATGGAGAGAGGAGTGAATGAGTGATGGAGGATAGAGGAGTGAATGAGTGATGGATGAGAGGAGTGAATGAGAGATGGAGGGATAGAGGGAGTGAGATGATGTGATGGATAGAGGAGTGAATGAGTGATGAGCGATAGAGGAATGAATGAGTGATTAATGGAGGAGTGAATGAGTGATGAATGAGGGAATGAGAGATGGAGGGAGGAGTGAATGAGTGATGGAAGGAGAGAGGAGTGAATGAGGAATGGATAGAGGAGTGAATTAGTGATGGAGGAGTGAGTGAATGAGGGATGGAAGGAGGGGAGTGAATGAGGGATGGATAGGGGAGTGATAGAGGGAGAGAGGAGGGAATGAGGGAGGGATAGAGGAGTGAGTGAATGAGGGAGAGATGAAAGAGGGATGGAAGGGGGAGCGAATGAGTGGATGGAGGAGTGAGTGAATGAGTGATGGAGGGAGGGATGGATAGAGGAGTGAATGAGGGAGGGATAGAGGATTGTTGTTGTACTGAGTTTGTGGTCTCACATGAACACTGTTTGTGTGTCTTGCGTGTCTTCCAGGATGGCGGATCTCTGGACCAGGTGCTGAAGGAGGCTAAGAGGATCCCAGAGGAGATTCTGGGCAAAGTCAGTATAGCGGTGAGTATCTCAGACAGGAGATTCAGTATAGCGGTGAGTATCTCAGACAGGAGATTCAGTATAGCGGTGAGTACAACATAGAGAGGAGATCTCAGAATTGCCCTTCACATTTGGGGTCATTCAGACTACACACGTCATTGAAACTCTGTGTGTGTGTTTTAGATAAGGTGGTCATAAATTTGCCAAGTGTAATAGTAATAGTAAGTCTCAGTGTGGCTCCACTAGATTCCTGTATGCTGGAGTTTCCCATGGCTTGATGTTTGCCCCCGTTTGGCATGTTTGCCATGGCTTGATGTTCCCTCCTGTGTCTCTGTCGTCTTAGGTTCTCAGGGGTCTGGCCTACCTCCGTGAGAAACATCAGATCATGCACAGAGGTGAGCTCATGGCCTTACCCCCCTTTCTTTCTTTCTCTCTGTCCTTCCCCCTCTCTCGCTCTATGCAAATCATCCACACACACACACACACACACACACACACACACACACACAAACACACATACCTGTCCAGTGAGCATGCCTCCTACTACTTTGCAGACGTAAAGCCTTCTAACATCCTGGTGAACTCTCGTGGTGAGATCAAGCTGTGTGACTTTGGCGTGAGCGGGCAGCTTATCGACTCCATGGCCAACTCTTTTGTGGGCACACGCTCCTACATGTCGGTGAGTAGGGGACACACACTATTCGGTGCAGTACACAAACTATTCGGTGCTGTACGTGGAGGTTTGTGTGTGTGTATTTTGAGTGTGTTTAGTCGTGTCTCTGTATCCCTGCTCCCCAGCCTGAGTGCAATCAGACTCTGTGCAATCGGACGTGTGGAGTATGGGTCTCTCTGTGTGTGTGTGTGTGTGTGTGTGTGTGTGTGTGTGTGTGTGTGTGTGTGTGTGTGTGTGTGTAATCATATGTGTGTATTCCCCAGCCTGAGCGTCTCCAGGGCACACACTACTCAGTGCAGTCAGACGTGTGGAGTATGGGTCTCTCTCTGGTGGAGCTGTCTATCGGCCGCTACCCCATCCCCCCGCCAGACTCCCGAGAGCTGGAGGCCCTCTTTGGGCGCCCTCTAGTGGACGGAGCAGAGGGGAGCCACACACCACCTCGCCCGACCCAGACCGCCAGGGAGACCTGTTAGCGGTTAGTGAGACACACACACACACACACCCTCACCCGACCCAGACCGCCAGGGAGACCTGTTAGCGGTTAGTGAGACACACACACACACACACACCACCTCACCCGACCCAGACCGCCAGGGAGACCTGTTAGCGGTTAGTGAGACACACACACACACACACACACACACACACACACACACACCACCTCACCCCGACCCAGACCGCCAGGGAGACCTGTTAGCGGTTAGTGAGACACACACACACACACACACACACACACACACACACACATCACCACCTCACCCGACCCAGACCGCCAGGGAGACCTGTTAGAGGTTAGTGAGACACACACACACACACACACACACACACACACACTTATAGTGTAATAATGTCAGCTGTTAACTCTGAGTTTGTGTTGTCTGGTCTTCTGCCCCACAGGACACGGCCCAGCCATGGCCATCTTTGAGCTGCTCGACTACATAGTCAATGAGGTAGGGACCCATACACACACACATACCTTTTCTCGCCTACTAAAAACACACACACTCACAGAGACCTACCTTATTTTTCAAGGTTATTTCACAGAACCCACTGCACCCAGTTGCTTACACACACACACACACACACACACACACACCCTTTTTCCACGCCTACTAAGACACACACACACACACACACACAAACACACAGTCCTACCTTATTTTCCAAGGTTATTTCATAACAACCCATTGCACCCAGTTGCTTACACACACACACACACACACACACACACACACACACACACACACACACACACACACACACTCTAAACGCTACTTTAACTGAGGCTAAAAACGTGTTCTTCTATCTGCAATCTGATTGGTGTGCTGCTGTTCTGTCTCCACCCACAGCCTCCTCCCAGGCTGCCCCAAGGTGTGTTCACCTCAGACTTCCAGGACTTTGTCACCAAATGGTGAGTGGTGTGTGTGTGTGTGTGTGTGTCTGTGTGTGTGTGTCTGTGTGTGCGTGTGTCTGTGTGTGTGTGTGTGTGCGCGTCCTCGCAAGCATGGAAATGCTTGTTTGTTTTCTTTTAGGAGGAGGAGGAGGAGGAGGATGGTGGTGGTGGTGGATGATTGGCTGATTGATTGTTTGTTTTTTTGTTTGTTTCATTGATGATTTATTGATTGTTTGTTTCAATGATTTATTGTTTGTTTGTTTGTTTCATTGATTGATTTAATGATTGTTTGTTTGTTTCATTGATTGATTGTTTGTTTGTTTGTGTGTTTGTTACTGGTGCAGCCTCATCAAGAACCCTGCGGATCGGGCAGATCTTAAGATGTTGATGGTGAGTGTCTGCTATGGCAGCCTTCAGCCACCAGTCAAACAATGGAATATTATTAGTGGTGTAATATTGCCCTCAAACCAGCACATGACACGATTCACAATATTAATGTCACAATGCAATATCATAGAATGTGATATTATATGATTTAGCTTGAAAAAAATGCCTTTTTAGTGAAGCTGCAACTATAATATCAAGTTACTTTCAAAAATAAAATAAAATAACTCAGAGAATTGAAATTGACCAAAGCTATAATTGCTTCAACTCATACATGGGCAACATATGCAACTTTATGTGCCTACAAAAGATGCTACATGCAACGTCTTCTCTGGTGAATGATGTCAAGTCAACAATCTTCACGCTGGAGTCGATGGATATTGTTATGGATAACCCTGCAGTTTTGGATTAATTCTCCTGATGATGTGACGGTTGTGTTGTTTCAGTTGATTTGACTACTAAATGTACAAAAAGAATTTGAGCTTAAAGAAGCAACTGGCGAAACACGTTGCTCAATTAAAATCACAAAAAATATAACAGTGTGCGGTGGCTACCTCTTTTTGTATATGAAGTGTAAACCTGCAATCCACCAGCACCTATCCTCAAGTTGGCTGTGCAAAGGGATTTCTACTAAATGTGTTTGTAAACATATTGTGTATGTTTGTTTTGCTTGAATTGACTACTAAATGTGTTTGTTTGTAATCATGTTGTGTGTGTTTGCAGAACCACACGTTCATCAAACGCTCGGAGGTGGAAGAGGTGGACTTTGCTGGATGGCTGTGCAAGACCATGGGGCTTAACCAACCCAGCACCCCAACACGCATCACAGATTGAGCCATTCACACACACATACACACACACACACTCTCTCTCTCTCTCTCTCTCTCTCTCGCTCTCTCACAAACACACTCAAATATGCACACACACTGTGCTAAGTGACAGTACTTAACTGCACAAACACACTCACTCATGCACACACACACACACACACACACACACACACACACTGTGCTGAGTGGCAGTGCTTACAGTTGGTCACACACACACACACACAATCACACAGATGCACGCGCACGCACGTTAAACACCGCTGCATCAATCCGTACCGCCAGTCTGATCAAGACACACCTCTTTGCCTCGTCAAAACACACCCCTCCCCTCCCTCCCACCCCACACAGATATCCCATCATGCTTTGAGGCCCCATATTGTCGGTACCCCATTAATGCTGAAGTCTGATTGGTTATTGCTCCTGTCAGCCATTTCTCCTCTGTCTCTCTCAAACTCAACTTCTGTTGGCTCGGGATTCCATCCTGATGTGCAGTCAAAAATGAAGTGTGTGTGTGTGTGTGTGTGTGGTGTGTTTTGGAGTGGAATCTAAGTTGAGTCTTGGCTGGAACAGGTTAAGTCAAGAAGATTGAAGCTAATGCTATACGTCCACTGATTAAGTGTTCCAGTTAGTGCTAACGGACCAGGCTAGTGCTAAAGTTATATATCCACTGACTAACCGCCATAAGGTTTTACTGACGATGCCCTAGATCCTCATCCACTTTCCACATCAGTCTACTGTAGCTTAAATGTGGCACCCTGATTTGTAGAATTGTCTGTCTTGGTGTTGCACGTGCGTGCGTGTGCACACAGACACACACACATACACACACACACTCACACACACTCACGTGCGACATACTGGCCTTCCTCGCTCATGCACCTGGTACCACAAAGAGACCAAATCTGCACTCATGATACAACCTCGAGAATGGACATAGATTATATACTAGATCATATTATACATATATAATTATATATGTATTTTATATAATTATATATATATAAATATATGCTATATAAACTTTTATTATATGAGTGAGGCATGGGCCTCAACTCTGCGCAGTGATCTTCAAGTATATTTCAGATATATTTCAGCTTTGTGAGCAAAAACTGAACTGAAATTTCTGGCTGGCTGCGCATGCAGAATTTTATGTTGCTTTTTGTTTTTCATGTTTCGCTTTAGTTTTTTTCTTTTTTCCTCTTGCTTTTTAGTGTCGCTTGAACTTCACAAACTGCTGCAAGAGTGATAGACTGTATGTATGTGGGAAAATATCCAGAAGTGAGTGTTTGTTTATTTTTGTTTGTTTGTTGTTTTTTATGTATACAACAGCATCACAAACATATTTCCCCCTCACAAAGTCATACGAATAGGATGCATCTGGTTGCACAATGACGTTTGATGTAGCTGCAATGCAGGTATACTGGAGTGTTTACCTGCCAGATAAATAGTGTATTCCACACTTCTCTTCTCCAGCAGGTGTCTCTTGCAAACACAGGCCTCATTCTGATCTTATGGAGTTAGCTCTATGTTCCTGAGTCATTGTTGGCCCTCACAGATCTGTAGTCTGACAAGCCAGACTGTAAAACAAAATGTATAGTCTGAACACGACTGATAGACCCTCGTGTACGATGGCTACAACCAATCAGCGCAACTAACAAACTGATACAAACATCGCTAAGCCTGCCCAATGACTCCCTGTCCAGATAGAACCTTGTGATTGGCTAAACACCACAATGTCTAAAAACAATCTAGAGTGTTGTATTTGGATAGACACCACAGATGTCTGAGTTCAACCTATGGCTTATAGCTAGACGTACTGTACTCACTGAGACAATTCAACTTGCTACTGCGAGAGAACGTCTAGAGTTCAATGCTAAGAGATCATAGTTCCTAACTAAGGTAGCATCTTTGTTGGTTGTAATGCATTTTCCCATTGCCAACTAACTCATTTGCTAACTGGTTAGCAACTATGCTTTTGGGAAACGGACACCTGTTCTTCTGCGTTTCATGTGAAATGCTTTGGACTTGTGTCTCCTAGGAGACGTGGCTTGTATTCTAGTGTCAATCTTAAGCTTGGTGCTGGTGATTCAGTAGCACGTGATGCAGACTCCTCCACCGCGCATTGCAAAGCGCCGCTCATGTTCATACTGAAATTGATTCTGAATTGAAATTGATGTGGGCGTGTTTCCAAAGTTGCTGTTGAGTGACGATAGCCCTCCCCTCTGCCCTCTGTCATTGGATAGCCGCCTCATGTTGGGACACTTTGATTTGTATAAAGTTGTGCATTACTGAACTCCATGCAAATTACTGAGGCGCACAGCTTAACCAGAAAGCTTTGAGCGGAATGCAATGGTCAGATACGTTCCATAGAAACTAATAGTAGTACTGCATTGCGGAGTTGATATTGTGCGCTAGTGGATCACCGGAGTGAAACCAGTGTTCTCCTACAGCTAGCTCAGGATCAGTCATAAAAAGTATGAAAGCTGTTAAAATCTCTGGAATCAAATCCAAACACTGTGTCCAGTGTGGCCCACTAGTGCCTATGTGTACTGAAGTATCCCTAAAATGTTCAGTATATTTAGTATCCAGGCTCTGTTGGCGCATATAAACACATTTCCCGAATTCAGTATCTCAAATAAGCCCTTATTGCAGTTCCTAAGAAATCGGGGTATTAGCTAGCTTGAGTACTGTAGCATGTAAACACCTTATGTTGACTTCAGTTGTTGGGGGGGGGGGGTTCTAGAGTACGGCGAATGTGCTTGTGTGCGAGGTGGAAATCTGATAATCCTCATATAAAATAGCAGTAAAGAAGCTCTCCTGCCACATTGCTTTTGTCAAAAGAACTGTTAGAGGAGACCCCTGGCCTGAGCCGCCAAACCCCCAAAGACTTCACTGGCATGAATCTCCTTATTGATTGGCTGGTTTTACTGGGTTTGGCCAGCACCGCTTCCAAACTAAACTGGATCCCTTATCCAGAGTGAACAGGATCTTATATCCAGACTAAATTATATCTCTTATTCAGGGCTCAGGCTGTTTTTGGACTTTGGGCTCAGACCGCTTCCATGGGCTTCACCTGGGATACAGGGCTATGCTTGTCCATCTTTACTAGGGATATAAGGCCATGTTGGTTTCCCCTGGGACACAGGGCCATGCTAGTCCATCTTCACTTTGGGCATAGGACTATGCTAGCTTTTTTCACTTCTTACATAAGGCCATGCCAGCGTGTCATGATGGTCTACTCCAGGGGGGTCAAACTCATGATTATGAAGTTCCAAATGAGTGTTGGAACTTTTCTCAGAGGCCACCATGCCAAGTCTACATGCGCAACCACAAACTAGGGTGGAAAAATCAAGATCCATGATGCACCTGAAGGAAAGTTCCCAGGATTGTGTTGCGGAAACCTGACAAAATCCATTTTTTGAAAGTTTTTTCAATTTTCAGACAGGCCACATACCTAAAAAAATTTTTCACCCTTTTTTTAATTGGGCCGTATGACATGATGTAAAGGGCCACATCAGGCCCCCGGGCTTTATGTTTGACACCCCTGGTCTAGTCCATCTTCACCAGGGATATAGGGCCCTGCTACTGTCCTTAGTCACAGGACCATGCTAGCACATTTAAATAAGACACGGCCAAGCTGTTCCATCTTCGCCTGAGATATAGGGCCATGCTATTCTAACCTGGGACGAGGCATACTTGCATGTCATTGCTAAGGACATACAGTAGGGCCATGCTAGCACATATTTAAATAGGACACGGCCAAGCTGGCCCATGTTCAGCTGGGGCATTCTGTAGGGCCATGCTAGCCCCTCTTGTGTTAAAAGACATGTTGGGGAACCATGTTGAGTACTATGAGAATACTAGAGTTCAGTCCATTGTACCCAACCCAAATAGGGACCTGTTGGCAAAGGGCAAGGATGGGATGGCTCTCAGCTCCTCCATTCTCCTATTATTTGACACTCTTTGGACCTGTCTTAATCTCAGTTTCAAATGGAGAAGGGTGCCCCCCACAGGGAGAGTAATTATCTTATTTTATTTTGGTCTTTTTAAATGTTATTATTGTCAATAAAAGTTGATGTGTGAAAACACAGTCCTCGTTATGTTTGGTGTCAGTTTATAATGGAGCATCGTCAATATACACACATACACAGTCAAACTTGATCTGTTTGTGTTGTTGTATTTTGTTTGTCATAATCTACCCGACAGAACACTCCACCCTGACATCAGCCTGCCTCGAAACTTGTATCATTCATTCCATGAAAACATCTATTATGGGTTCTATCAGAGACTTTATTATAGGAGACCGCATGTTCGTTATGCGAAGATGGCTGACTGACGGAAAGTCCTGCCTCGCAGTGAAAAGAGCCAATCGTCTTGTTCAAAGCAGCTTGTTGGAAGCTTACCTTTTGTTTATTACCTCCATCATAGCCATTGGGCGGACGTTTGCACAAACGCAGTGAGCAATTCGTGTTAAGAGTCAGTTTCTGTAAGACTCATGCGGATTTCCATAGGGGCTGATACAAACCCTCTTCAGATCTCAATGAAAAAAATCTCATAGATACATATATGGGATAGATATTTAAAAAGAACAATTTAAATATTTTGGACCTTTCCTAAAAAAAAACTAGGGACTCTTGAAATGACTCATGGCAACGGTGGAAATTTGATGTTTTTCAAAATGCACAACTTTGCCTGTCCATATTTCAGTGGGCTTTTAAGACAGCACTCTGACATTTGGCAAAATCAGAGCATGGGTCCAACAGTTTTGAAACATATTTTTATGATGGTCACTAGGTCAACTTACAGCCATTAGGTGGCCATTGAAAACTCAACTTTTCAGTTTTGGAGCCTTGTTTTGGGGCCTCTCACTGCTTGTGCAAACACGTAACCTTGCTCAATCATAGAGATATGAGCACATTTGGAGGTCCTGTTTTGAAATATCATTGATTGAACATTTTCAAGTACTGATAGAGAGGATGTTTCATTTGGCAAATATGAAATTGACATTGAAATTAGAGGACCATATCTTTGTGCGCCATCAGTAAAAAAGGTTGAAACAATTTTTATTATGTTGACATGTATCTAATCTATTTGTATTCTAAATATCTTGGAGGCATTTTGCTTTATTAACCATTAAATGCCATTTATTAACTGCATAAATTACATGCATCGATAGGCCCTGTAGGCCATGTTGGAGGCACCTGACAAACATACAAAGGCATGCTTGAGTCTCCAACAGTTTTGGTGGTATTATAGTTTGAAGTTTCCAAATATTGCCTTGGTATAGGGAGTGGGTGCATTCGAAGGCATAGTTTTCTTAGAAATATTTGAGATATTGATGTATAATTTTGCACATCTTCCCTTGAGATGTGTGTGGCTACATAATCAAAAGCGCATATTTAGGAAAGACATTCATGTATTTTGGGCCAAATTGCTATGACAAATAATTTTTTTCAGTCAGAATAGGTGCCAATAAAGTCACTCACAAAATAGACCAAATTGAATGACATACACTATGCATAGTCTTTTCATCATGTGTATTTATTTTTATTGTGACCTAGTAAAACAGTTTTCTGTAAAATGCATTACCTAACCCTAAAGAACTGCCAGCGTGTAATGTCAAGGAAATGGTGAGAAATTACATGATTAACTAATAAACACTGAATCTAAATAATGGGGGGAAAATGGCCAGCATTATCTGCCATTAACTAAAATGAGATGAATTTTAAATTTTCTCACAGATTGGTAGGAATAGTTATGTGATAACTCAATAATGTTTTCTACATAACAAGTGACTATGCTCAGCAACAGGATTATTGCTGTATTCAGTTGCACACGAATAGAGGATGCTGATTTACTAACACTTAGCATAGTTGATGTCTGAACACTATGTCTCACTCTAAGCAACTCAATAAGGGTTACCTTGATGCCACTGGTGGTTATGGGTAATTGCCATTTTGAGTCACCATAACAGAGAAGTGTAGTTCTATACACATGGTCAGACTCACCCTTCACTACAGGATTATTTTACTAATTGGTTGACAGTGCAGAAAGTGTTCTTGTGTACTTGACTTTTGTCTGCCCTTACCTTTGGCTCCTCTTGATCTTGTCAAAAACACTAATTATCTTAGTGAGGAATGCCTCTGCTCAAGTGCTTTGAGTCTATGTGTTCAAGAAAACGTTGATCTAAGCGTACAGTCTTTAGATCTGAAGAGGGTTGCGTAATCATTATGTTCTGAGTCTTGAAGTAGATTTTGTGAGTAATGTCTAAGCTGAATAGTTAGATTGACTGAGGGGTGTATCCAACTTTTTTTGTTTCAAACAAAGTGATACATTTACAGACATTTGATTTGATATTGGTCATTCACCTTTAGTCTACTACCCCACAGGAGACCATTCCCAAGAATAATAGGTTTAGCAAACAGTTATAAAGACACACAAGTGATTTTATAAAAACGCAAAAGTGTCTTTTCATATTTCAAATCCAAATTTTTTTTTTCTGGATTTAAAGAATACATCTTCAAAGAATAAAAGTATATGCAGCATCAATTGAGTGTTGATAGCACAACGTGAAAAGACACAGCCTAGCACACTTGTAAACTGATAGGCTGGTGATTCTGTACTTGACTGTCCTCTTACTCCCCTGAGCAAGACAGTAAAGTTTTGATACTTTTGTATTGTTTACAATATATTTGAGTGGTAGCCTTCTTTATCTAATCAAGTAATGTTGCCTAATAATTTGCTTACCAAAGCAATACATAAATAATGTGATGCCTAGAATTTGAACCCTGGTCTACTGATTGGTAGTCTGTGACATAACCACTGTGCCACCACATCTTCTGTCTGATGATGGCTCAAACAGAGTTAGAACTTTGGCTTATCTGGTTAGTCATCACAACCCTCCATTGAAGTTATCATAGCTGCAAATCTGCTGTAAATAAAATTAATTTACTTGGTGATAGAACAAAAAGCCACCTAGATATTTGGATCACAGATAATATGAGTGCAGACGAACAAAGTAAGGCAAATTTCAACTGTTTTGAGTGATGGCGCACAGAGCTATGAGTCTATGTGTCTAAAATGGCACTTCATTTCATTTTTGCCTAAAATAATTGCCTCTAGCTTAACATCACCAATTCATGCCCATATATTTTATTCAAATTCTAAAAGAGGAGGTTCCTAAGTGTATATATATAACAAACTAATAAGGTTTTGAGTGTCATATGAACTGTGAGAGGCACACGAAAATGGCACAAAAATGTAAAAGGTCCAATTTTGAAGAGGCCCTTAGGGACAGTGCCTTCAATTTGTCACAGAAGTGACATCATTACTCAAAAGTTTATTTCCCCAACAATTATATGCCACAATTTTAGGATGGTAAGATTAAGGTGCAGCGAGATATTTGAAGGCAAAATACAGAATTTTCAGTACCTCAAAATTATGCTGAAATTTTGGGAAGCCCTAACTTTTGCTAGGAACATTCTCAATGTTTAAAAAAACAATTTTGTCCTTCTTAGGCATGTGTCTACTGGTATTCAAAATTTGAAAGGAAGATGAAGAGGGTTTGTATCACCACCCACATGATTCTTATAGAAACTGACTCTTAAGAATAGTCTTTTTGCGCTATTTGGGCAACATCCGTGATTATATTAACACTGTTTAATTACGATTTAAACAAGGATTCAGACCGTGTGCTTGTTAAATGCATGCAACCTGCTCATCTGGAGATATGAAAGTCTCCCCATTCATTTAGATAGGGCCTTGCCTTGCACCTACTAAGTCCAAATAACTCCCCAAAGGTGTATTCAAGATGTCTACCGAGTGAACGGACTTGCCTTAGAAGGACTTTGGCGTCCTTTCCGAAACCACTCCCTAGTGACTTATAGCTAGTGAGCTTTGTTTTGAAGTCACACTCGTGAAAGCGGAGGGCACTCTCATCGAAGGGGTAGGGGTTGATAACAGGGCTACATTTCGGATTGTATCTTTGAAAACATTTTCTTTGAAAACAACTCTGATGTCAATTGATGTCAGAGTTGCCCTAGCTTAGCACCAGCAAGCTCGGCAGCCAGAAGGACTGGATGAAATGTGCTGAAAATGGTCTCCATTCATAGATATCACTCAGGCTTACTTAGAAATGAGGTTTAACATCGAAGATTCTGAACCCCCCCTTTAAGGCACCCATCGACAGAGGCAGCTAAACAAAATATCTTTGAACCTTTGACTTATTTTGCCTAACTTATCACACTCTGCAAACAGAATTTCCTCTTCCACGAATGTTCAAGGTTCACTCTGCTTATCTTACCTGCTATGAAATACAAATATCTGCCCCCTCTCCTAATGAACGTCTGCATTGTATACATTTATAGCACCCAATAATCATAAACCATGATGCCCTCTCCCATCAGTTGGGTCTCTAGACTAAATATCACTTGTGTGTATTCAGTTTGGCGTCAGCCAGGCTACGCTGACACGGAAATTCTTAATAAACACTTCAGTTGGTTGGCTTTGGTACTAAAAACATCTCATGGTAAGTGAACTGAAAAATGAAAAAGAAAAAAAAACTGAGCTTTAGAAATTCTTAAAGTAGATGATCAAATATGTCTATCTATTGTCAGCACTGGTAGTGTTTTTTTTTTTATTTAAACATTACTGGAGTTTTGACATGTGATAGTCTGTTTTTATTTAAGGATCTTATTTGAAGGATAACCGACTAAAAGGTCTACATGTTTGCAAGGTAAACATTATAAATGTAATCCTACATTTCATTTTAATTTCTTTGCAAGTTATTGTTTCCAACATGAGTGAAGGCCATGTGGTTGAAATGTCTCAAATAAATAATAACATAGACTAGGTCTATCTTAAGTGTGAATCCTCCCTTTCGGTAGGCTATTTGGCAGGTTTAGAGCTTGTCTGGAGAAGCATGTGAACTTGAAGCCGGATAGAAATGAAGATAAAAAGCTTTTTGTCAGTCAAAATGGGTCTAGCCTATTTGGTCATGTGCACAAACCCGGAAAATGTCACCTAAAGTGAGCGTTCTGGTGTTCTATTGTTCTTCTCAAGTACAAAGTTCACGGGTCAGACACAGGTAAGGGTTGGCAAGATGAACATTTCAGAAATATGCTTTAACCTTATATGTAAAAGCATTTGTATTTCTGTTGGTTTCATATTATTTGGTAAGACATTTATTCATTCTTCACCAAAAAAGAGAAGAGACACCTCATTGGATTGTCAAATGGTGTAACCACAAAAAAGCAACAATGATGCAATATTTCATCCTCCTAGACTTAATCTTAGTGCACACATGAAATAAGTAGATTTTATTGCAATATCCCATGAAGACAGATTTTGTTATTTATTTCTAAATTTAAATAATATTGTTTTTTTATGTAATTAACTTCACTGCATGCTGCAAACAGGCATTCTTTCTTCCTATGCTTTGACCAATTGGGTAAAAATGCTTTTCGTTCACATACTACAGTAACATTGTTGTCCATTATTTCCTTTTAAATGTTTTTTTACTGAAAAAACAGTCACTTGGATTGGTTACACCAACTGCCTATAATACTTCAACAGCAGAGAGGACAAATAATCTGTGAACGTTGAAACATTGGGCTGGTCCATCATATGGTTTCAGGGTCTTTTACTCTTTACTGCCCCCTGGGCCCCACAACAGCAGCCAGCCTCTCATGTTCCTGTCTCCAGGGTAACTCGTCCCCAAAGACGGCGGCCACCCAGAGCCTCAGGTCCTCGGGGCTACACCACGTAGCAGTATGGGGCCGCCCGCCGAGGCCGTGTCTCAGCTTCGCCTGCACAGCTGGGAAAGATGTGTGGCAGAGGGGTGGGTGCTTACCACAGTAGCAAACGGCTATAGAATTCAGTTTGGGCAGTGCCCACCTCCTTTCTCTGGGGTTCATATGACTGTGGTCAGACTGTGGAAGACTGACTACACTGGGGTGTCGCTATGGCCTAATCCAGAGGTGGCCAACCCGTGGCTCGGGAGCCGCATGCGGCTCTTTGCCCCGAGTCATGCGGCTCTTACATTCATGTCCAAGTTTGTGTTTGTGTATGTGCGCATTTGCTTCCTTTACGTTTAATACGGTGAAATTGTTAGCTGTGCATCGCTTGCGTTCAATATGGATCTTAAAATGGCAGGGAAAAAAATGCACTGCAAAAAAAGAAAATATGAAGATGAAAACAGAACGTTCCTAACAGTGGGAGAATTTATATTTTTTCATCGAACATAACGGAAAGCCATTCTGCCTTATATGTCAGCGTTACTACAGTAACACTACACTGCATTTCAGTCGTCATGTTGGTGTGTGACTTTTACAATTCATCTCACTGGCAGAGTTGTGTGTGTGTATGTGTGTGTTTTTGTGTGTCAGAAGGATGGGTAAAGTAGTAGAAGTAACAGGTTCATGTGCCCGTGTGCCGATGTGGCTCTTTGCTGTAACATAGTCAGATATGTGGCTCTTGGTCTCCGACTGGTTGGCCACCCCTGGCCTAATCCTTCTTTCCCTCCCAAGGTTCTTAATCCTCAGACCTTGAACCAGGTGATTGAGGTCAGTGCTCTCACAGACTTTTACGCTACACTACTTTCATATTGTTCCCATTGTAGCAAATTTGATTTACTTCTGATGGCCAGCTATTTAGCTTCCACACCTACATAATTACAGTTTCCACACCTACATAATCCTCCAGCAATGTCCAGTTTGGAAGTCAACCACTGGGTACCTCAAAGTGCTTGTGTTTTCTCCTGGGCACACTGCTCATAGCACAGGAACTCTGGCATGCTGCTATATCCCATATAGGTAACTCACCATAATTAATTCAACTTTCAACTATTGCTACATTTCTAATGCCTTTGGCCGTTGATTGTCTGCTGGCTTTTTGCTTGTCAGTTGTCCAGTAGCGTGTCAGCAACCTGCCACTCTTTTTGCCTTTCATGGTATTTCTGCTCTGTGATAAACTTTGAGCAAATCATCAGCGGACTGCTGAAGAACAGACAAGCAAAAACATAAGTGGATCACTTGACGGCCTAACTGTTGGACCACCAGCATTTGGATTGTATCACCAGGGGATTCTGTATCATTGCTTAAAAAGCATTTAACGTTTAGCAGTGTCTCTAGTTGTTTCATGTTGAGTCCTGAAATGCTTGCAAATGTCCTTGAAAAGTCCATGAATTTGATGCTGGAGAAAGAGTGGGAACCCTGATTCAGATGTTCATTGGCAGTAAGTGTGCAAGTATTGAGATCAACACAACATGTTTTTCAAAGCTATAAAGCTTGTGTTTAAGCCAAAAACGGTGTTGAGGGGAAGGTTAAGAATGGTCCAGACCACCCTTACGAATGTGTGACTTACAGAAGATAGATTTAATGTACAAACGTTTTGGGAATCATATTGCAACAGGAAGGTTAAGGAATAGGTTAAAAATGCATCTGAATTTGCCCTGGAAAAAGCTATACATGACAACACAAGCCAAATGTATTTTAAATTCTTTTGAGATTTTTGGAAATTTGTGGGAGGTGGTGCAGAGGTGATATCAATCCCCAAGGTTCCTGAGGCCAGGGTTCAGCACTCAAAATATGTGTGATTTTTTTCATTTAAAACCAGATAGGATGATTGTTTGCTACCTTCCAAAACCATGTTGAAACTACTGTCTGATCATAAAACTGCCAAACGTGTTGTTGTGCATAATATGGGAAAAAAAAGTGACATTTTCAAAGAACAGCTATTTGTTCAAGAGGATTTCAGGAAACTTCTCTCTGACAAGACTGGATTACAAGCATTTATCAGTGGCCCACTCCCTGCAAGGGAAGGTTTTGCTAGACTCTTCAGTCTTAATTACTGGCTTGGAAAAACTTGTTTCTCATCTGGTATGAACTTCATAGACAGTTTTAACCTTTTCTGGAATCACAGAGAATTCTTCAGGCCATATAGCAGGAGTGGGACCCAAGTTTTAGCTGATCACTACAGCCTCTCTCTCCAGCTTGCAATCTTTTCACAGCCTTCACCAAGCAAAGTTGCTGATAAGTTCCCACAGACTTACTCAGTCATAGATAACCTCTAAAACCATAGAAAACCTCTGCAAAGCCTAAACAACTGGCTCTGCAATCACAGTGGAGATGCGTCAACAAGGACACACGGCCATCTGGGGCAGACTGCCAAGGACCATCTAGGCCAGATTGCCAAGGACATCAACAATCATGTGAAGAATGTGAGCATGATGTTAACAATGGATCTACATTGCCTATCCAGACTTAGGACCTGATAAAAGACAATCATGCCATGGCACCATCCACATCCCGACCCCACACAACTATCAGAGACTGTCACGGAGACAGTCACAGAGACCTCCAGTCCAAATCTCAGTCCCACTCCTCTGACCACATTCTACCATCCCCATCCTCCCCACCCCATCCCTCAAAGTATCCAGAGATTTTTGCCAATGGCCACACTCTCCTTTTCCACCCCAAATCATTCACAACAAGTGTTCCCAGTTCATCCAAAATGAACCAACAGGCTGTGTTTGCTCAGGACTTCCAGCAGGCCACCAGTCTTTTTCACCATCCAAAAAATACATGATATCTCTATTAACAACGAGTCAGGTGTGAGTGTAGTTTAGAAAAAATACCACTGCTGTTGGCAGCTTCAAGTCTAGACTAAAGACCAAGCTGTTCTTAGATGCTTTCTGCTGACTGATAAATGTCCTTACTTAACCTTACTAATTTCTTTACAACCTTCTAAATTGTTTTAATTTAGCTTGACTTTATTATTTCTGTTATTATTTACTAAATATCGAACTGTTCCTTAATTTTGTTACTTTGCTTCTTACTCTCTTATTCCCCTTTTATTTTATTCTATTTTTTATTATTTTATTTTCAACTTGGTTGGGTGCCAAAAATGTACTATTGTCCATCAACCTACATGCACTAGACATTTTATCTAAGGAGCTGGAGTTTCAGGTCTCTAGGCAGACGTTTATTATAACCAACTCCTTTAGATAACCAGAGCAGTTGACTAACCATAACCAACTCCTTTGGATAACCAGAGCAGTGGACTAACAATAACCAACTTGTTCAGATATATTTTCATTTTATTCTTGTCCTGTTTTTTATTTTTCACATAATTATTTTATGTCTTTATTGTGCTTTCACTTTCTACCAATTACTGTACTTGCTTTTATTTTTGTACAGCACATCGAATTGCCTTTGTGTATGAAACGTGCTATGTAAATAAACCTGCCTTGCCTTGCCTATTGTTTCATGGTCATTATACACCTTGTTTTTCTTTTTTGTTGTTGTTGTTGCCTTTCCATTATACTGTTCCTGATCTTTAAGGTACACTGAAATGTTTGCTGTAAGTAATTTATGAATAAATCTGCTTTGCCTTGTTTAATTCGTTTCCTCTATTGCTTTGTCCTACAGAATCAGGATGAGATTACCAAGAGTCTGGTGTCGAAACAGCCAGCCCATAATCTGTGCCGTGGCCGTCCTGTGCTGTCTGTTTCTATTGGCTGAGAGGGCATCCGATCGGCCTGTCGTGTCCACATGCTCCTGCCCTACTGCTGCAGCCCCTGAGAAGCGGAGTTGGCCGACAGCTAGGCCAACCCCCCCAAGGGATGACCCCAGTGCTGACTCCTCCCAGGAGAAGGGCTTCAAATGTGTTGCCAATGACAGCGTTCTTCCACATCTTTCACAAATATTTCAGGAATTCCTTCGTTACAGGCATTGCAGGGCGTTTCCCATGCTGTTGACACCTTTGCCTTGTGAAGATGACCTGTATCTACTGCTGGTTGTCAAGTCCATAGCTGCCCAGGTAGAGCGGCGGGAGGCGTTACGGGACACTTGGGGTCAGCCCAGGAGGATCCAGGGGCAGCGGGTGAGGCTGGTGTTCCTGTTAGGGCGTTCACCTGAGCACAAGCACCACCAACTACAGCAACAGCTAGAGTCAGAGAGTCGTCAACACGGCGACATCTTACAGTGGGATTTTAAGGATGCATTCTTCAACCTGACCTTGAAGGAGACAGGATTCCTCAGCTGGTTTTCCAGTAAATGCAGCAACGTGCAGTTTGTGTTCAAGGGTGATGATGATGTGTTTGTCAACACAGACAATCTGGTGGAGTTCCTCAGAGCTCACAAGCCTGATAATCACCTGTTTACCGGATATATCCATGAGCACGGGGGCCCCAGCCGAGACCTAAGTTCAAAGTACTTCATCCCCTGGGAGATATATGCAAACAAAAGCTATCCACCTTTTCCCAGCGGAGGGGGCTATCTAATGTCACAGCAGACTGTCTTGGGTCTGAATGCGGCGGCCCAACAGATGGCGCTTTATCCGCTTGATGATGTCTTTGTGGCCTTTTGTCTACAGAAAATGGGCCTGAAACCCACTCACCACCAGGGCTTCCTGACGTTCGGTTTTCCACGCGGCGGCCAGCAGTCTGACCCCTGTGCGTATCGTCGCATTATGGTCATGCACAAGTTGAGCCCCGCAGAACTGAGGCGCATGTGGGGGCGCATGAATGATCCTGGTTTAACTTGTCGGAGCTAAACAACTACATCAGCACAAGACTGTTAGTTTGCCCTCTATCACAGCTGAATAATTACTACATCAGCTCAATACTGTTAGTTTGCTCCAGCCTGGTTTGTGCGACCATGTTCAGAAATGAACTGTGGTCTGGCAAAGCTAGCATTGCCCAGGAGGTCTGTGCATGATTAATCTAAATGTCTAAATCAAATACTATCAAACTTCTCTCAATGTTATGGGACAGAGCTGGACAGATCGTAAATTCGCCTCTTTCCGCCTGCTTGTTTCTCATTGGGTCCTGATTTTTCTGGGCTAGAGAGTTGAGGAAATTGCCTCCTGACTTGACTTGATCGCAAAATTTCATGCAGCGACAGGAAGTTTGGGCGGGCCTTGGCTAAGTTTGCCCTGTATCAGAGTTCAACTACATCAGCACAATATTTAAACCTCAACTTTACTGATTTACAGCCAGACAAATAGTGTTCCTTACCTCACTCACATCAGATGTAGCGCTAAGCTGCGCGAACATCTGATGATCAACGATAGACGAGTTATTTCAGGAGCCAGAAATCCTTGAATCTAACTGGACAAACGGCTTGTCCATTAATTTAATTGACGTACACTTCAGCCAATCATATCGAAACCAACTGATGATGCTGGTTATTGGATTGATTGGATTCAAAACAGTTGCTTCTTCATTACATCACATCCTCTACAGCAGCCAGCAGCCCTGATTGGCTTGAAATCGCTCTGAATGGCTTCAACATCAGATCGTTGCACGGAAGTGCCTTAAAGTTATGTAGCGCATCATCTGACGTGAGTGAGGTAATAGTCTTCCACATTTGTGATATGAATCCATGTGGTATTGCAAATTGTCCTGTTTTATGCCTTTGGTCTGAGGATGAACACTACTCGTTTTTTATTTGTATTCCTTTATTTATGTGTTTCTGGTTTGTGTTGTCATTTTTGTTCCATGTATGGAATATATTATATATATAAGACAAAGTTGGTGGTGAAATACTAAATGCTATCATTTTCAACACATGCAAGCCATATAGAAAATAGTGCAAAGACAACATTATACAAATTGTTGAAAACAGGCTAAATTAGTGTTTAGTAGGGCCAGTTCTATGTCTGCATCAAACAGGGTCTGGAATCTCGGCTCTTGAGAAACGATTCCTTGCTGAAGGTGGAAGATTGCAGTATTTTCAGCAGCCTGGATAGCGTCAGCAGCATTATCCAGGAGGGGATAATACTAAAAATAACACAAAGAGGAATATTTCAGTATTAATTACTGGTATATTAACTGCCAACATGAACGTATGTATATATTGTATTTATAGAAGATGGAATTCTACAACAGATGTCTGTACAGATGTTGTGTGGGTTTTTGGCCACTAGAGGGCAGAGCACTACCTGGGGCCTGTGAACCCTTAGAGTTGTATTTTATGAAATGGCAAAAACTACCTGGAATTTGTGACCAAAGAATGTTTATTGACAATCATGACAAACACTATAGGACTAGTTTTAGAATGTTGAAAAGATTTTTTTTTTTTTACTTTGTATAGATAATGATTTTTTCCCTAAATGACCAAATAAATAACAACAAAATCAGGCCATGTTGTATTTATCGTGGTGTATTTATAAAATCATTGGTTCACATACAGTATAAAAAAACTGATACATCAGTACAACCCAGTAACAGTGTGACTCTGAAGAACAGTAACGGTATGATGCTGTGAAGTCTTGAAGTGCAGTAACAGATACACTAAAGTCTAGAAGTGGAGTAAAAGCTTAATAATGTGAAGTCTAGAAGAACAGTAACGGTGTGATGCTGTGAAGTTTTGGAATGCAGTTACAGATCAGTGAAGTCTAGAAGTGGAGTAACAGTGTGATGCCGTAACAGTGTGATGCTATGTTAAGTCTGGAAGTGTAATTGTGTAATGCTGTGAACTACTGTGAAGTCTGTGGATGGGCATTAACAGAGTGATTCTGTGATGTCTTCAGAAGAGCAGTGTGATTCTGTGAAGAGTAGTGTTTACAGTAACAGGGTGATTCTGTGTGTGATTCCGTGTGGAAGTCTGGAAGTGCAATAACAGTGTGATGCTGTGTGAAGTCTGGAGTTGAGTAACAGTGTGATTCTGTGAAGTCTCTGGATGGGCAACAATAGTGTGATGCTGTGTGAAGTCTGGAAGTGCAGTAACAGTGTGATGCTGTGAAGTCTGGAAGTGCAGTAACAGTGTCATGCTGTGAAGTCTGGAAGTGCAATAACAGTGTGATGCTGTGAAGTCTGGAAGTGCAGTAACAGTGTGATGCTGTGAAGTCTGGAATTGTAGTAATAGTGTGATGCTGTGAAGTCTGGAATTGTAGTAACAGTGTGATGCTGTGAAGTCTGGAAGTGCAGTAACGGTGTGATGCTGTGAAGTCTGGAAGTGCAGTAACGGTGTGATGCTGTGAAGTCTGGAAGTGCAGTAACGGTGTGATGCTGTGAAGTCTGGAAGTGCAGTAACGGTGTGATGCTGTGAAGTGTGGAAGTGCAGTAACGGTGTGATGCTGTGAAGTCTGGAAGTGCAGTAACGGTGTGATGCTGTGAAGTCTGGAAGTGCAGTAACGGTGTGATTCTGTGTGAAGTCTGGAAGTGCAGTAACGGTGTGATTCTGTGTGAAGCCACCCATCGGGAGGTCAGACCACAACGTCATTCACCTGCTGCCAAAATACAGACAGTTAGTGAAGCGCGAAAAGCCTACTATAAAATTCGTCAACGTTTGGAATGGGGAGACAATTGATAAATTAAAATACTGTTTTGAAACAACATGCTGGGACACATTCTTTGACTCCTGTGAAAACCCTCATGAGCTAACAGACTGCATCACGTCATACATACAGTTCTGTGAGGAAGCCGCAACAGAGACCAAAAGAATCGTCACATTCCCCAATAATAAGCCCTGGCTGTCAAAAGACTTAAAAGCCTGCCTTAATGAGAAAAAGACAGCTTTCAGAAGGGGCGATGTAGAGAAAATGAGAGAAATAAGGAGGGAGTTTAGAGGAAAGATGCA
Source organism: Sardinella longiceps (assembly GCA_027497455.2). Taxonomy (NCBI): domain Eukaryota; kingdom Metazoa; phylum Chordata; class Actinopteri; order Clupeiformes; family Clupeidae; genus Sardinella; species Sardinella longiceps. The sequence goes on from JAODXP020000034.1 coordinate 2,525,212, forward strand.
AAAAGCAAAAGTTGATTTTAAAAATAAAGTGGAAGAACAATTTTGCACAAATAATCCTAAACAAGCATGGGAAGGGCTTAACAAAATGATGGGCAGAGACTGCAAGGAACCAATGGACACTTTCATGGACCTACCCTTTGTAAATAACCTTAATAGTTTTTATGGAAGGTTTGATTCACCTGACAACAAAGCCAAATGCAATGCTGTTCTAACCAACACTCCTCAAACCACCACAATCCACCTATCAGTGGAGGAAGTCAGACATTGCCTCTCAAAAACAAACCCACATAAAGCGCCTGGACCTGATGGCCTCCGTGGAAGGGCACTGAAGGCATGCGCAAATGAACTAGCACCTGTTTTGACTTATTTATTTCAACTGTTACTGTCCACCTGTACAGTGCCAAATATGTGGAAATCTTCAGTCATCAAACCGCTCCCAAAGAAACCTGGGTCAAAAGAACTGAATGACTTTCGTCCGGTTGCCTTGACCCCCATCCTGGCTAAATGCATGGAGAGGGTTGCAATTAGACATCTTACTGCATCCCTGAACCAACTCCTGGATCCCATGCAGTTTGCCTACAAGTCCCATAGAGGGACTGAGGATGCCACCCTCACTCTGACTAACATGGTCACCAAGCACCTGCAAAATGCCAACACCTATGCACGGATTTTATTTATTGACTTTACTGCTGCATTCAATACAATGCAAATCCACATACTACTCCAACGGCTCTTAGACCTAGGGGTAGATGGAGGATTGGTGCATTGGATAAAGAACTTTTTAACTGACCGTCCACAGCGAGTATGCACCAGAGACTTAGTCTCAGAGGAACTAGTCCTTAACACAGGGGCCCCACAAGGATGCTGTCTGTCCCCTGTGTTGTTCTCTGTGTACACTAATGAAATGTCACTCCACCATAATGATTTTAAGCTTGTGAAATATGCTGATGATATGGCTTTAGTGGGACTCTTCTATCAAAATGCCAGCATTTCTGACTATTTAAATCATGTTTTTAAGCTAGAGCAGTGGTGTAAGAATAGTTCACTTTTACTCAATGTATGTAAAACCAAGGAGCTAATTCTTAACTATACTGGTATTCCATCACCACTCTCACTTTCTTACCAAAATGTCGAAATTGTCAACTGTTTCAAGTATTTAGGCACATATATTGACTGCAAACTTAACTTCACTGAGAATGTTGATGCCATGTGTAAAAAGGCCAATCAAAGGTTGTTTTTAATCAGGAAACTGAAAGGTTTTGGAGTAAGTTGCAATATCTTGGAGAGAACATATGTAAGCCTAATAGAGAGTGTCCTAACCTATAATATTTCTGTCTGGTATGGTCACCTCACCCTATCCAACAAGAACAGGTTGTCCAGAGTAGTGAAAATGGCAGGAAAGATCATAGGACGACCCCAAAAACCACTGGACAATTTATATAGGACTGCAGTTGACAGAAAAACTATTTACATTTTAGATGATAATACCCATCCCCTTCACTCTGAATTTGAATTACTCCCCTCAGGGAGGCGCTACAGATCACACATGGCAAGAAGAAACATATACAAACACTCATTTATACCAAACGCAATCTCCATGGTCAACAAACAATGGAAAGGCTATAAGGTGTAGTGAGAACCAAGGGTCTGGAATTGGTGCCTGACTTGTATATGAAGTGTATGCTGGGAGGGGATGAATGCAATGATTTGTGTATGTGTTTTTGTTTTGAGCATTGGAATGAATGAGTATTTGTGTTTTTATTGTACAGTGAGACCAAAGGCAATTTTCATGCTGGCATGACAATAAAGTCTATTCTATTCTATAAGTCTGGAAGTGCAGTAACAGTGTGATGCTGTGAAGTGGGGTGAAGTCCCTTGGGGAGCAGTACTCATCAGACAGATGCATGATGTGTGCAGCTGGATGATCATCTGGTAGGGACTATCTGGAGCAGCATCTACTCATGTCCCACTAAACGCTGACATTAACAACATTCACTCCTCCCAGCAAATGACTCATTAAACCTTGTTTAGCAGGGTTGGACAAAATTCATAATTGAATTGTGAATGACCTTTAAATTCAAATGACCTTGAATGAATTTGAAATTGTGAATAGGAAGCTGAAGCTGAAGTGAAATTGGAATTCCATGAAATTGAAAGAAATTCAGCCTACATATTATTCATGTATACATGTATTTACAAGAAGAGTAAAAAATAATGCTATGATGGTTTACATTTGGATGAAACACTGATGTGTGATAGGAATGAATTTCTCTGAATCGCAATGAATTAAATTCCACTGTTAGCAAATCCAATTCAGTTTCTATAGGGTGGAGGTAATTCATATTGATTCATTGAACTGAATCCAGACATTTGTACACACTGGTAACCACATAAAACCTTTTCAAAATTAACTTCATTTCATTGTGGGTCTGTTTATGTTGCTTACATCATACGTTTATGTAGGGTTAGCAAGTTGACTGTTACATTTACAATAAATTACATGTGTATTTGCATAGTGGTTGACTTGAAAGATCTCATTATTGAAATCTGCAGCACAGTATGGAGCATTCCTTCATTATCACTTGTATGTTGGATCTGTGTGCAGAGCCAAGAACAGCTCCACTCCAGACAGTTGCAGTGAGTTTCCTCTCAGGTCCAGCTCTCTCAGACTGCAAGGGTTAGATGTGAGAGCAGAGGCTAGAGATGCCCCCCACTGTCAGCTTACTCTTCTGCAGTCTGAGAGAAATGTGTTGCATCACAGAGAACCCATCACACAGAACACATATAACTCACTCCAGTTTCTCCAGTCAGAACAGTTGGGATGCTCCAGACCAGTAGAGAATAGCTCCACTCCTGAGTTTCCCAGATTATCGTTACTCAGGTCCAGCCGTCTCAGCACACAGGGATTCAAGATGAGAGCTGATGATACAGCTGCACAGCTCTTCTCTGTGAGGTTACAGCTCCTCAGCCTGGATTACAATTCAAGCAGAGATTAGAACTAATATTTCAACAATTTGCATGCATGAAAGTTACAATCTCTCTCTCTCTCTCTCTTTCTCCTTCTCTCTCTCTCTCTCTCACACACACACACACACACACAATAGGAAGCATGTATAAGTTGAAATGGTGTCATTTAATACCCTCTCAAGTACTATGATGCTCAAAATCTTTGACAGTTGCACGCACACACAAACACAGCAGCTTCACTCCAGAATTTCTCAGACTGGAGTCTGAGCTGAGAGCTGAAAATAATTACCTCACTCACGTCAGATGATGCGCTACATAGCTTTAAGCCACTCCCGCGCATGCGATCTGATGTCGAAACCATTGGGAGGGATTTCAAGCCCGTGATTCTATAACTGGACCAATCGGGACCGCTGGCTGTGTAGCGGCTGCTGTCGAGGATGTGATAGCGGAGAAACTACTATTTTGAATCCAACAAACATAACCAGCGTCATCGGTTGGTTTCGATGTGATTGGCTGAAGTGGCACGTCAATTAAATTGATGGACAAGCCGTTTGTCCAGTTAGATTCAAGAATTTCTGGCTCCTGAAATAATGCCTTAGTGAGTGAGGTAAGAGGATAAGACTGAAGCTGTATCAATTTCATCAACTTAAAAAAAGCCAGAAGTATAAGTAACTTTCTGCCCGCCATTATTTTTTTGGGGGTAGATAAATGCTGCTGGTGAACATCACAATTGTGACCATAGTAACATACCAAAACATTCCAATTGGCGCTGAAACATGTGGAAATGTGGGCTGGTTCTACGAGGAGCCAGAGCCGGCTCAAGAATAAGTCAGCACCAGCACTGACACTAACGTGGCACTTATCAAAAAGTCTTTTAACTCCTGAACGTCCCGAAACAGGAGCTGTTAGGAGTTTAAAGGCAGGGAAGTAACAATGTGTTGTATTCTCTGAGCCTCACACTTTCTTTTAAGTCATGAATTCTTTAGATGGACCAGAACAGAGTTGGAGGCATTCGTACAGTATACAGCAATAAGCAGAACCAAGGCTTGGGGAAACGATGAGTGTCGTGACCATGCAACTGGCTTCAACTAGCCTGGGCCCGCCCATACTTCCTGTTGCTATGTAAGCTAGGCTAGGCTTCAACTTGATTCCTTCTTGACTGTGAGCTCATGTCATTCATAGTGGACAGAGTGGCAACCTGTTTGCACAGCTGGGATATCTCACTAAGCAACCTTAGTACAACCTTAGTATATACAGTATTTTCAACAGGTTCTTCAATGTTGTTGTAACAGGTAGGTAAGCCATATACTGTGTGGGCTTGTACAATGACTTTTGAGCTTCTCATGTACTTTTTCATTCTATCCATTTTGGCTGAACTGCGGTCTCCTTCAGTTCTAAGCAGGAGCAACAATTCGGGGAAGGGTGGATGACTGTTTTTTTTCTGCTCAAGCTGCAGGCTGATAAGCAAGGAGTGGTCCCAGCATCCTCTGCAAAACTGCCAGTGTAAGTGTTTTTCAGAATCTTCTAGGTGGGCTCCCCCTCTAGAAATGACCTTTGTCCTAATGACGTGCTCTACAACTACTCTCTAGACGCTTGTGGGATTGATGATATCATTATTAAGGATCAGTGGGATGCACATAATAGCGTGAGGACTCAATGGGGGAACATCAGATATGGATGAGTGACTTTTGAATTGTGTGTCTGTGCTAAGAGTAGCTTTGGCTTCCATGCTGGTCTCAGCATGTGACATGGGGCGGTATCTTGGGGTGGAAATGCTGTCTGTTCTCTGTGACGTCTCTGACCGAATGTGTCGAAGCTCTCTTTCCAGGGTGCTGGCATATCCTATGGCACTCAATTCTTCAAGGTATTGTAGTGCTAGCTCTTTGCCCAAATCTTCTTGGCATGTCTTAAACTGTTCTAGCATTCCATAATGTGATTGGATCATTAGGACTAGGTATATATCACCAAGGTTGAATGGGCAGATCTTATTATTCGTTATTGTGTTTTCTGACTCATAGACTATTAATATCTTACCAGTAGGTTGGTAGAGCTCATCAGGAATTCCTATACATTGTAATTGAAATGCTTGCTGTAAAAAAATGTGCTTTATAAAAATCTGCCTTGCCTTGTTTTATTCGTTTCCTCATTTGCTTTGTCCTACAGAATCAGGATGAGATTGCCAAGAGTCTGGTGCCGAAACAGCCAGCCCATAATCTGTGCCGTGGCCGTCCTGTGCTGTCTGTTTCTATTGGCTGAGAGGGCATCCGATCGGCCTGTCGTGTCCACGTGCTCCTGCCCTACTGCTGCAGCCCCTGAGAGGCGGAGTCGCACGATAGCTGAGCTAACCCCCCCAAGGGCTGACCCCCCTGTTGACTCCTCCCAGGAGGAAATCTTCACATACTCTGCCAATGGCAGCATTCCTCCACATCTTTCACAGCCATTTCAGGAATTCCTTCGTTACAGGCATTGCCGGGCGTTTCCCACGCTGCTGAGGCCTTTGCCTTGTGAAGATGACCTGTATCTACTGCTGGTTGTCAAGTCCATAGCTGCCCAGGTAGAGCGGCGGGAGGCGTTACGGGACACTTGGGGTCAGCCCAGGAGGATCCAGGGGCAGCGGGTGAGGCTGGTGTTCCTGTTAGGGCGTTCACCTGAGCACAAGCACCACCAACTACAGCAACAGCTAGAGTCAGAGAGTCGTCAACACGGCGACATCTTACAGTGGGATTTTAAGGATGCATTCTTCAACCTGACCTTGAAGGAGACAGGATTCCTCAGCTGGTTTTCAAGTAAATGCAGCAAGGCACAGTTTGTGTTCAAGGGTGATGACGATATGTTTGTCAACACAGACAATTTGGTAAAGTTCCTCAGAGCTCACAAGCCTGATAATCATCTTTTTACAGGATATATCCATGGGCGCGGGAGCCCCGTTCGAGAAAGTGCTTCAAAGTACTTCATCCCCTGGGAGATATACCCAAACGAGAAATATCCACCTTTTCCCAGTGGCGGCGGCTATCTGATGTCGCGGCAGACTGTCTTGGGCCTTAATGAGGCAGCCCAGAAGATGGTGCTGTTTCCGCTTGATGATGTCTTTGTGGGGTTTTGCCTACAGAAAATGGGCTTGAAAGCCACGCACCACCAAGGATTCCTGATGTCCGGTTTCAGACGCCTCAGCCAGCACTTCGACCCCTGTGCCTATCGCCACATTATGGTCTTGCACAAGCTGAGCCCTGCAGGACTAAGGCGCGTGTGGGGGATCATGAAGGATCCTCGTTTAACTTGTCACCGATAAGCAACTACATCATCCAAGTACAGTTAGTTTGCCCTGTATCACAGTTAATTAACTATACCTCAGCACAATATTACCTCAGCTTTACTAATTACAACCAGCCAAATAGTCGTTCACATTTGTGATATGAAACCAAACATTTTAAATAGTTGTTTTTTGCCTTTGGCCAAACCACAGTTGTGGATGTGTCCGCTAACAACCCTACTCATTTCACATTTGTATTCATTTATTTATGAGTGAGAAATTAAGGTTAAGATGAGTATTTTTTAAAAATTCTTTAATGTTAAAAGAAAAACATGCCCGAGGTTTGTTAAAAGGTATATTTTGTATTTCTGTTGGTTTCATATTATTTGATATTTGACATTTTTATATATATTTTTTTACCAGGATAGAGAAGACACCACATTAGATTGTCAAATGGTGTAACCACAAAAAAGCAACAATGATGTAATAATTCACCCTCATAATCTTAGTGCACACAGGAAATAAGTAGATGTTAATATCCCATGAAGATAGATTTTGTTATATTTTCTAAATGTAAATAAAATGGGTTTTTCATGTATTTAACTTAACTGCATGCTGCAAACAGTACTTCCTATACTGTACTTCATATACCAATAGAGTAAAAGTACAAATATTTTTCGTTTGTATCATTACCATGTGGTAGGGTAGTTATTAGGCCTATCCATATTCACTTTGTTGTAAA
>JAODXP020000034.1:2532270-2554770 GCA_027497455.2 Sardinella longiceps
GTTTAAACGTTAGTTCTGGCCAGGCCATGGTAGTCAAGAAGCTTGCCGCTTTCCCCTCCCATTGCTAAATTGATCCAGGTGTATCCCCTCAGCTGATTATCTTTTCCCCGTAGCGATTGGCCACGCACCCTGGGCGCGTCCTTTAAATTCTCCCCAGTTCCCCTCAATCGTATGCTGCTTGGTTTTTGCTATTCTGCTGCCCCAGCTCGATGCATCACACCGTCTCAGTCGTTTTTGCGCTACTCACCTTCCTGTTGACCATGACCTCGTTATCCGCCGACGACGACATCTGGCAGGTGGAAGCCATCGCCGACACCCAGCCGCCTCAAGATCAAGGCGAGGATCCTTCTCCTGAAGCCAGCGCTGCTGCTGCCGTTCGCCGCAGCTCCCGACTGGCGAGCAAAAATCCATCTGTTCCATTACTCGGCGACTGGCCTGTGGCTAAGATTTTGGAAGTGCTGTTTAAAAACAACATCCAGCCTCCGATCGGCGCCTCCCACGAAGAGCTGTTTACCCTCCTTTGCGATGCCATTGATGCGTCCCCAGCCGACGCGGGGCCGGTTCCCCCGTCTCAACCATCCGGGAAAAAGCACACCCAGAAGAGGAAGAATACGGAGCCGCCCAACGTCACCCAGAAACGGCCCGCTGCAAGCACTCATCCACCCATGGACTCCTTGATCGATGCCCTGTTTTCCATCCAGTCCTCCCTCGGCGATATAAACGCTAGGATTTTAACGTTGGAGAACAACCCTGGGATATCCGGTATTTCATTTTCCGGTGAATCACTTTTCGTTATTAATCAAGTAGCATATCCATATTCCGTTAGTTGTGGGTCGTTAACTTAATAAATTAATCTGTCCTTTCTCAGCTCCTTCTACTTCCGCGTTCACAGGTGTCTCCTCTGCTCCCACCGCCGACGTCTCTTCCGGCGCTTCTGCATCCGCGGTGTCCACCGTAGCCGTCGCCGCACCTGCCCAGCTCCACGAGGAAGTCGTCCCCGAGTTCACCCCGAGGAGGACCTTGGCAACGGCTGTCCCAGTTCCATCCGGGTCTCCATTCTTCTCTCCTGCGGCTGCCATCTCCAACAACCTGCGAAATCAAATCATTGCAGGTAACGATGTCAACCTCGTTAAAATCCTACTGGGGTCTGAGATCAGTGACAAGCGTGTCGTAGACTGTGGGGACATCTCGGTCGCACTGAAAGATGCCGACCCCAGACTGTCTAAGACCATGACATTTTCAGAATTCTGCGTGGCTTTTGGCGTGTATAGAGACGTTATGTGCGAGGTTTATCCAGCCCGCAGAGCCGAGCTAGATACATATCTCTCCATCATTGCGGACCTGGCTGTGTCCTACGGAGGCACGCTCTTTTATGACTATCATAAGTCATTCTCTGCAAAAGCCGCCAATTACATCCAGCGGCTCAATCAAAAATTGGATTGGTCCGTGGTAGATCTCCCCCTTATTAGCCGTCACTTCACTGGTCACCGGGTCTTGACATGTTCCATCTGCGGGTCCTCATCCCACTCGTCCGCCCTCTGCTCGAAGGCCAAGCCGACCGTCGGACAATCTAAAGGCGCTCCGAGCCGCAAGTCTCCTCAGGTGACTACGGGTGCTCCTCCTGCCACTCCATTGTGCTTTAATTTCAATGAAAATCACTGTCGCATGTATAATTGTAAATATTTGCATATATGCAGCTACTGCGGGGACGCCCATCCGAAGTCCGTGTGCCCACGGCGAACCCGATTTGTGAAGAAATAAAGCCTTCCACACCTGTCCATGTTCCCAGGCTGGGACATGCGCTACGAAAGCATCCTAATCGTTGTTTCGTCAATTATTTGATAACCGGGCTCATTCATGGGTTTTTTGCTGGATTGTCTTATTTCCCTGCTGTCTCTTTTACCTGTCAAAATTTATTATCCGCAAAACGAGAGCCGGAAATAGTGGATGCCCTGTTGGAGAAAGAGCTCAAAAAAGGTTTCATGATCGGCCCGTTTGTCAAGTCTCCTTTTCCTATATTTCGCATAAACCCCATAGGCGTGGCAACCAGGAAATATTCGGGCAAAAAACGTTTAATCATCGATCTTTCTGCCCCTCACAATGGACAGGCAGATAGCATCAACAGTTTAATTCCATTGCCTCCGTTCTCGTTGTTCTACAGCACAGTCGACGACGCAATTAAATTGATTAAAAGAGCAGGTAGGGGAGCATGGCTCGCAAAAGCCGACATTTCCGACGCTTTTAAAGTGATGCCTCTACACCCTTCGCAGTGGCCTCTGTTTGGTGTTAAATGGAGGGGGAAGCTGTTCTTCTCCGTTAGGCTCACATTCGGTTGTAGGAGCAGCCCCAAAATTTTTGACACATTGGCAGAAGCGCTCTGTTGGATTCTCCTCAACAATGACAAACTCCCGTTCGTCCTCCATCTACTAGACGATTTCCTCCTGGTAGATTTTCCCTCCGCTCCGCCTGACGTCGCAATCTCGGCACTCAAACGAACCTTCTCTCACCTAGGTGTCCCCCTGTCCGAGGAGAAAACCATAGGTCCAGTTAAGGTAATCGAGTTTCTGGGTATCACACTCGATTCCAACCTTATGCAAGCGTCGCTGCCACAAGAGAAATTAACCCGTATTCGTCAAGTCATGCTCAGCGCACAAGAGTCCACGTCGTTCTCTAAAAGAGAATTACTTTCTCTTTTGGGTCATTTAAATTTCGCCATGAGGGTAATTCCACAAGGCCGTTCATTCATTTCCAGGCTCCTCGATTTGTCAAAATCTGCAAAAAATCTCAGTGATGTAGTCACCATGGACGCTGGCTGTAGGTCAGAGCTTGCTTTTTGGGCTCAGCTCCTGGCAAATTGGAATGGGATTTCGTTTTTTCATAATGATTTCGTTGAATCCTCTCCTGCCCTCAATCTATACACAGATGCCGCTCCTTCTGTAGGGTTTGGGGGGTTTTCCAAAACGAATGGTTCGCAAGTGCCTGGCCGGCAGAATTACTCGCTTTGCCCTCTGATGTATCGTCAACGGCTTTATTGGAACTCTACCCCATCGTAGTGGCTTGCCTTTTATGGGGGAAACATTGGGAAAGAAAACAAATTCTTTTCTTTTGCGATAATGAAGCATCCGTGGCTATCATTAACAAAGGGCGCTCCTCTGTACCATTTATCAATAAATTTATGAGGCGTCTAACATGGCTGTCAGTCACGGGTAATTTTCTCATTCGTGCCGTCCATATCCCCGGTCTGAATAATCAAGTAGCCGATTCTCTGTCTCGATTCAATTTTCAGAAATTCCATCTTCTGTGTCCAGGAGCGGCCCCATCAAGCCTGGAATGCCCGCCATTCAGTCAAACCATCCTAGACTAAGCACGTGTCTGCAACCATATCTGCTCTCGGCTGCTAGATACATGCGCGGGGGCCTGGCGAAATCTACATTAAAAATGTACGACTCAGCCTGGTCTCATTTCACTAATTTCTGTGCTACCTTATCTACAACAACACTACCAGTTAATATTGCATGTATTAGCGCATTTATAGTCCACTGCTACGAGTCTAGGAGGATGCAGCCATCCTCCATCAAAAGCATGGTCGCTGGTATTCAGTTCCACCTGCGCTGTCAGGACCCCTCCACTGCTGCCATTCTGGAGAATCCATCCATACGTCTCCTGTTGAACGGCCTCAAAAAGGAGTCGCCCCAAGGCAATGATAAACGTCTCCCCTTCACTTTACCACTGGTTCAAAAAGTTATTTCACGACTAAGGGCAAGGTGTTTTGGGTCTTTCACGGATAAATTGCTAGAAACCGTAATTCTCACCGCCTTCTATGGTTTTCTAAGGGGCGGGGAATTTTCATCTCGCACTTCTGCTTTTGACCCACATTATGATCTCACAATTTCTGATGTGTCAATTTTTGATCACCATTTCACTTTATTTCTTAAGCACTCAAAAACTGACAAAAGTGGCCAAGGTACAACTATTTACATATCTGAATCTAATGGTGTGTTTTGTCCTCTGTCTTCCATGCGGACCTACTTGCAAAGCCGTCCCCATGCTGCCCCTCAGGAGCCGCTTTTCATTACCCCAGAGGGAAAGCCAATGTCCCGGGCCTGGTTCGCCTGTCACCTGCGCCTCCTCTGTCGATTCTGCGGGCTGCCTCCGGACCGCTACACGCCCCATTCCTTGCGCATTGGGGCGGCAACCACCGCAGCGGCTTCTGCTCCCGTGTCAACCCTGAAGGCCATGGGGCGCTGGTCTTCGGCTGCCTATGAACGTTACCTCAGGCCAGATGTGCGCGCCATTCTCGATGCTCAGAAAGCCATGTCCCCTGCCGTCCCACGCTCTGACCATTAATAGTGTTGCTCAGTCATGCTGCTCATTCCATAGTCTGCCCCCACCCCCACCACCGCCATAACCAATTTGGTCCCAAATTTAGTTTCTACATTATTTGGTTTGGGGGGTATATACTTATTCTCTGTGCCATCCCCTCATCTATCAGAGAGGATTACCAGGTATGGTCTGTTTGGGGGGAAATATCTATCTCTCCCTGTTTGGCCGGGGCGAGAGTCCCCCAACCGCTGCTGCCCCCTGACTCTTTGCTTTTTCATGGTGCTCATGGAAATAGGGGGGCGCCTCTGAACAGAGCCATACCGCCAAATGTAATACACTATTTATAATAAAGAATTTAAATTCAGAATCTTCTCTTGTGTTTCTTGACTAAAATGGTTCTGACAGAAATCGAGTGTTTAAACGTTAGTTCTGGCCAGGCCATGGTAGTCAAGAAGCTTGCCGCTTTCCCCTCCCATTGCTAAATTGATCCAGGTGTATCCCCTCAGCTGATTATCTTTTCCCCGTAGCGATTGGCCACGCACCCTGGGCGCGTCCTTTAAATTCTCCCCAGTTCCCCTCAATCGTATGCTGCTTGGTTTTTGCTACCCACCTCCTCCCCTGCTCCGCCTTGTCGTGTATGACATGGCATGTTCTCTGGTCATGTCGCCCGGTTCTGTTCATGGGGGGAAATATCTATCTCTCCCTGTTTGGCCGGGGCGAGAGTCCCCCAACCGCTGCTGCCCCCTGACTCTTTGCTTTTTCATGGTGCTCATGGAAATAGGGGGGCGCCTCTGAACAGAGCCATACCGCCAAATGTAATACACTATTTATAATAAAGAATTTAAATTCAGAATCTTCTCTTGTGTTTCTTGACTAAAATGGTTCTGACAGAAATAATATTTTTTTTCTTCCTGAGAAATACTGATTATACAAGCTGACATGGATTGGTTTCACCAACTACCTGTAATACTTCAACAGCAGAAATGGCATTACAGTACAGTACAGTACATTACAATACATTTCAACTGCCATCAGAAATTACTATTTAATCCTAAATTTGATATTTCACATTAAAATCAACATTTGCAGACATTATTTTGGCAACTATGTCAACACCTGACTTTGCGTCAACTTTGTTGACATTCGTTTCATTACTTATTTAATATTAAAGGGGACATAGGTATGGATATTAGGATCATGACAAACTATTGAAATGAACATTTTTCCCGTAATTCTTCTATTAATACTGTACGTCAAAATGGAATATGACTATTTAGAAGACAATGATGTTTGACAGTTATTTGTCTGGTTATTTTTTTATTTTAACTATATTTATTTAACCTAACCTAAATGTCCACAAAAAAATGAGTGTCACACCATTGATGTCATTTGCTCCATATGATCTTTCTATATCTGACAAAGTTGGGTGTTGGTGAAATACTGTAGCAATAGAAACTAAATGCTATCATTTTCAAAACATGCAAGCGATAAATTTGATAGAAAATAGTGCAAAGACAACATACCAATTGTTGAAACTGGGAAAAAGTATTGTGTTTTGGAGGGAATACTATATATTCAACATGTCCAAGTTGTCAAGTTGTGGCAGGGCCAGTAGTATATTAGCCTGATGAAAACCAAGCCCTTGTTCTATGCCAGCTTTGTATAGATGGTTTGGATTCTCTGGGAAACGATTGCTTGCTGGAGGTGTTTGAATTAAAAAAGATTGGACAACCTGCATCACTCACTAAAAATAATACAAGAAGGAATATTTCAACTAATTACTGGTAAATTAACTGCTAACATGAATGTACACATTCTGAATTACCACTGTATTTATAGAAGATGGAATTCTGCAATGGAACTCATTGCATCTTCAGATGACACATACAGCAATGTGCGGTGGTCATATTATGTATCGCTTGGTGGTTCATCTTGCTGTATTAAATTGTTTCTATTCTCATATAGTTGCCTAAACCCCCCTGTGTTGCCCTCTGTACAGATGCCATTTAGGATTTTGGCCACTGGAGGGCAGTGGACTACAGAGCTGGGTCCCTGCACATCTCCTCCAGGCGTATATGGAGGGTTTTACAGCCACTGGCATTGTGGAGTGTGTGGGCCACCTAGAAAAGACTGTTCCAGTAGTCCTTTAGGAGGTGTGTGAAAAATGGCAAAAACTAATAAGAGTTTGTGACCAAAGACTGTTTATAGACACTCATGACACAATAGAACTACTTGTAGTTTTATTAGGAAGAAAAATGTCTGCACACCAAAACATTTTTATTTTGAAATGTTGCAAAATTCAAAATTACAAAAGTTTACAGATTTTTTTTCTAAGTGACGAAAGAAATGAAAATAAATAATGTTTTTATAAAATAATTGGTTCACAGATATTGTTTTTGTCAGCTTATAAAAGCTGATACATCACTACAACCCAATAACAGTGTGATTCTGTGAAGACTGGATGTGCAATAACAGTTTGATTCTGTGAAGTTTTGGCAGTGTAGTAACAGTGTGATTCTGTGAAGTTCTGGGAAGTCTGGGATGTGCAATAACAGTGTGATTCTGTGTGAAGTCTGGAATTGCAATAACAGTGTGATTCTGTGTGAAGTCTGGAATTGCAATAACAGTGTGATGCTGTGTGAAGTCTGGAATTGCAGTAACAGTGTGATTCTGTGTGAAGTCTGGAATTGCAGTAACAGTGTGATGCTGTGTGAAGTCTGGGATGTGCAATAACAGTGTGATTCTGTGTGAAGTCTGGAATTGCAGTAACAGTGTGATGCTGTGTGAAGTCTGGAATGTGCAATAACAGTGTGATGCTGTGTGAAGTCTGGAAGTGCAGTAACAGTGTGATGCTGTGTGAAGTCTGGAAGTGCAGTAACAGTGTGATGCTGTGTGAAGTCTGGAAGTGCAGTAACAGTGTGATGCTGTGAAGTGGGGTGAAGTCTCTTGGGGAGCAGTACTCATCAGACAGATGCATGATGTGTGCAGCTGGATGATCATCTGGTAGGGAGTGTCCTCTCCAGTCCCACTATCATAACAGAAGACTGGTGGCTCACCAGTTAATACCTGTTGAGGAGTATGAGGTTTCTCCATTAGGATTCCTTTACTAACATAAATAACATTCACTGCTCCCGAACTTTGTCCAGCAAGTAGGTTTGGACAACATTTATAATTGACTGACCTCTAAATTAAAATTGTTTTGAAATTGTGAATAGGAAACTGAAGTTCAATTGGAATTCTGTGAGATTCAAAGAAATCCATAATGGCCTACATATTGAGGTGTACTCACAGTACATTAAGAACTAGGAACGCAGTCAGAGAGATATGTTAACTGTCAGTAGTGAGGAATATATATATATATTTTTTAAAAATCCTTTGTCCCGATCCTAGTTTAGATCATCACCAAAATTGAATGGCTTCTTCCTTGGGCAAAGACACACAACTGGTAAAAATTTCATACAAATCCGTCAGTAACTTTTGCTAAATAAATTTCAGCGACAACATAACCTCCTTGGTTATGGTTCTTAGGTAATAACAACAATGAAGATTTACAGTATATACAGTATGATGTTTCATATTCTTATAATATAGTGTAAGCTTTATAGGATATGGCTACAAGCTGAACGTTAAAACTTAAAAACATACTCTATAAAACAAGCTAAAGATTACAATTGTAACAACTTTCAAATTGTTGAAAATTATAAGACATTACTTAATTTCCCAGAATGTTGTGCTTTATCCGAGTCCTCAAAATGGTTGTCCAAGCATTTAGGATATTTTATTTGTCATACACTGTAGTAAAATAAGCTAATTAAGGGCCTAAGCCCTTAATTTTTCAACATTAAGGACATGTATGCTTAATGTTTATGTCTGTACTTCCATTTGGAAGAAACACTGTGTGATAAGAATGAATTTCTCTGAATTGCAATGAATTCAATTCCATTTCCTGTAACTCCAATTCAATTTGCTATAGGGTGGAGACGGTTCAAATTCATTAATTTACAGTAAATTAATAGAAAATCACATTTTGTTGCCCACTGATAAAACGTTTACAAAATTTCAAATTCATTCATTATTTTATCGTGGGTCTGTTCATTTTGCATAAATCATAAGTTTATATAGTGATGACCAGTTTGCTGTTAGCAATGTGGTGTGTGCTGCTACATTTACAATGAAGTAGGCTACATGTTTATTTGCAGTCTGGTTGACTTGGAAGATCTCATTATTGAAATCTACAATACAGTATGTGTGGTGCTTTCCTTCATTATCACTTACTCCAGTTGAGTGAGTTTGTTTGTTGGATCTGTGTGCAGAGCCAGGAGCAGCTCAACTCCAGACAGTTGCAGTGAGTTTCCTCTCAGGTCCAGCTCTCTCAGACTGGAGGGGTTAGATGTGAGAGCAGAGGCTAGAGATGAACAGCTCCTCACTGTCAGCTTACTCTTCTGCAGCCTGAGAGAAACACGTAGCAGTTATTCTCTTTGTGAGGATGTTAACAACAATCTATCTTGCATTATTATCCCTCCCACGGATTCCAAAAAATTCCCATACAGATATAATCCCATAGAAATCTATTCCCATAGAAATATATGCAGGCAGAACCCAACGCAAGTTCCACAGACATGGTAAACTGGGCTGGAGGACATGGCAGAGAATAGCCACCACCTTCAAAATCATCATTTATCATCAGCTTGGTAGCTTGACTATCATCTTTTAGCTTGGTTGTCGATGACTTATTATGGGGTGGATGAAGGACCTTTTGGTGAAGTCACCCTTCTTGCAAAATGCCAAGCATGAAATCATGAAGTATGTCTTATGGAACTGTCACCATCACTTACTGTAGGCAGTGAACATAACTCTTTTGATCCATATTGATGGGTGGATGTGATATTGGTCTGAAGGACTTGACTTTCTCAAAGAACAGCATCTCTACACAACCATTATTACCATCTATAGGTGCTGCTGAAATCAAACAGATATCTGAGAGATCTTTGTTTACTATGCCAAGCTGTAACCTGAGGAATTTGGCCAGGAAGAAGTTCAGAACCTTTGCTCTACGGAAAATGATTGACAGTCCATTATACTTAATCACACATAACACACAAAATTTACTCCAGCTTCTCCATTTTACAGTTGGGATGCTCCAGACCAGTAGAGAGCAGCTCCACTCCCGAGTCTCCCAGATTATTGTTACTCAGGTCCAGCTGTCTCAACACACAGGGATTCAAGATGAGAGCTGATGATACAGCTGCACAGCTCGTCTCTGTGAGGTTACAGCTCCTCAGCCTGGATTACAATTCAAGCAAAGAGATTAGAATGAGCATTCCATTAATGTTCAAATAAATAGATAATGTATGTGTATGAGTCACACTCACTCTCTCTCACACACACACACACAAGTTACAATTGTGTTCAAAACCTTTGAGAGGGCACTTTCAGTGCTATGATGTTTAAAACCTTTGAGAGGGTGCACACACAGAGAGAGAGAGAGAGAGTAAAAACTGGCATCATTACTTAAGTTTCTCCAGTCTACAATTTTGATGCTCCAGCCCAGCAGAAAGCAGCTTCACTCCGGAATCTCTCAGACTATTCCCACTCAGGTCCAGCTGTCTGAGACTGGAAGAGTTTGAGCTGAGAGCTGAGGATAAGGCTGCACAGCTCTTCTCTGTAAGGTTACAACCTCTCAGCCTGACACACACACACACACACACACACACACACACACACACACACACACACACACACACACACACACACGCACACACACACACAAAAGCACACCAACAAAGGCACAGAAAAATGAAAATCTCCGGCCACAGATGAGAATTAGCAATTTAGGATATGTCAAATACAATGCAGCTAGACGCATACACACACACACACACACACACACACACAGGAGTAGGACAAGGTGTTTGCCCAGGGAACCAAAGAGGGAGGACAGACCCTGCTCACACACACACATACGCATACACATACACAAACTGTCAGATTTACTCAAGTGTTTCCAGTCTACAGTTTGGATGCTCCAGACCAGTAGAAAGCAGCTCCACTCCTGAGTCTCCAGGATTATTGTAACTGAAGTCAAGCTGTCTCAGGCAGGAGGAGTTTGAGCTCAGAGATGAAGATAAAACTGCACAGCTCTGCTTTGTGAGTTTGCAATCCCACAGCCTGTTGACACCCACACAAATACACACACACACACACACTAGTGTTAAAAGTAACTAATACAAGGTTTTAAGTTATTTATCAACTTTGATGTTTAATGAGTCATTAGGTAAAGCTCTCTTAACTCCTATTTTCTCAAGGTAAATCTATAATACTGGCAAGATACCAAGTTTGCAATCAAAAGTATTTCTTTGGAAACCTTTATGAAATTGTGGTCATAACTTTGCTTGTTGACAGATTAGATTAGTTTCTATTGAAATAGTAAGTGGTGTAATGATGTCTAGACAAGAGTTTCAGAAAATTTCACTTGAGTGCAAAAGTGCATACTTTACAGTGTAGATGCATATGTGTGAATGAGAGAGACAGAGAGAGCAAGAGCATAGAGGGAAATCTGTGTAGATACAGATTGAAACAGACTCTCCCATGAACATACTTCAGTTTCTCCAATTTGCAGTTTGGATGCTCCAGACCAGCACAGAGCAGCTCCACTCCAGCGTCTCCCAGTTGATTTTCACTCAGCTGCAGCTGTCTCAGGCTGGAAGAGTCTGTGCTGAGAGCCAAAGAAAAAGCTACACAGCTTTTCTCTGTGAGGTTACAACTCCACAGCCTGCAAGTGAGGAAAGAGATGTTGATTTAGTGTATTTTTCCAGAGAGGTTGTGAGTGTGTGTGAGAGAGCATGTGTGTGTGGATGTGAGAGCATGTGTGTGCGTGTGGATGTATGCACAGTTCATGTAGGTTCAGTAAGTTCATGTTTGGCCTTACTTCAGTTTCTCCAATTTACAGTTTGGATGTCCCAGTCCTGTAGAAAGGAGGTCTGCTCCTGAATCTCCCAAATTATTGTAATTCAAATTCAGCTGTCTCAGACTGGAAGAGTTTGAACTGAGAGCTGAAGATAAAGCTGCACAGCTCTTTTCTGTGAGGTCACAACGCCATAGCCTGCAGACACACAAAGACACATTTTTGTCCAACCAGTCTCTTTGAATGGAGAATTAGTACCTGACAGCTAAATCCACAGGAAAGGTATATTGAGAAGAGAGGAAATGGCATGCATTGCTTCAGCGTTGCATACAGTTTGAGGCACTTCAAAAAATAGTCTTAGTTGCATTACAGGGACAGCATATATGGTAAACATGTAAACTGGCAGACTTACTCTAAGTTCTCTAATCTACAGTTTGGATGCTCCAGACCAGTAGAAAGCAGCTCCACTCCAGAGTCTCCCAGATTATTGACACTCAGGTCCAACTGTCTCAGACTGGAGCTATGGGAGCTAAGAATTGAAGCTAAAGCTGAGCAACTCTTCTCGGTGAGATCACACCAACTCATCCTGTAAAGGGTGCACACACACACTCAGACACACACACACACACACACACACACACACACACACACACACAGAGACACATCAGATTTATGAAAGATAGGTTAAATATGTAGATGGGGGAGTGGTTGATCATTCATCTCTCCCCAATGAACATTGATGACTGAACCCCACTGTTCCATTCCAGGAGTTTATAATTTGTAACTCTGCACAGCGAAATCAGTCGCATAGGCATTTTTTTCAAAATTAAGTTATCACATTCATGTGAAAGGCAAGAAAATAACCTTTCAAATGATACCACTATCGATGCTATTGGCCAACAAATGACATAGATAGGAGCGTTCAAAGTTGAAAAATTGAAAAGCAGAGAAAAACAACGCTGAAGTTTATTAGCTTGTTGCAAGGGAGTTATTAGGCTAGCTATTTTGAACATTATACTATCAGTGAACTCAGCTGAACCAATTCTGCTACTAGTCCAACCAAACCAGTTAAATGATATCAAGCCTACTTATCTAACATGCAACCAAGACAGGAATACCCATATTTGTGGACTTTACATGAAATATGGATATAACATGGATATAACTTGAAGTTCACCGTAAAGGTAAGAGCCAGTGGATGGCCTGGTATTTTGCTATGAAGTAGGCTAGGCTACGCAACGATGCAATTGAATGTGTGGATGCAGCTGTTAGTATGGGATTTATGGTTGTCATGTCCCTCATCTGAGTGATATCCTTGAAGCAGAAAAAATCAGCAGACAGTTAATACTTGGCTTGTGCCGTTTATAGCACTACCTAACGCTTAACAGCTTATTAAACTTCCAGTTATGCCAACTAGCTGCGCCAACTTTAGAACCCGTCTGACTAGCTAGCTTCCAACTCCGTCAGATTCTCCACCCGACGTTAGCTCCATCTAGAGGAATTTTATGGACCCCAACACAATCTGCAAGTTACTTATAGCCTAGTTTATGAAAATGAAAAAGCCCTTTACATTCAGATAATTATTTTTTCTTATAATCTATGATGAATGTTCACATGCCATGCTGTAGTTTACTGTACAAACCAATTAGCACTAGAAATCTATGACAGCTAAGTTAGTACAATGCTAAATGGATACACCTTCTCAACAAACACATTTTTAACCCATTTAAGGTATGAATTTCGGCATACGTTAACAACAATCTGAAAGGGTAGACTTTATTCTGTCAAATTATGCTGAAATGTGAAATTCGACTTTTTTGGTGCAAGCATTTCATTTTTAGAATTTTCTCAGAAACGAAGCTTGCGCAAGCGACTGGTTTCGTGCTGCAGAGTCACATTTCATGAGTGCTGTGTGGATCACATATAAGACAGGGATGGGTCATCTACTCACTCAATGCTCTCTAAGGATCACTATAAAACAGGCATGGGTCATCTACTCATTAAATGCTCTTTGAGGATAACTATAATGCAGGGATTGCTCATCTACTCACTGAGTGCTGTGTGGATCACTTTAACAAAAGGATGGGTCATCTACTCACTACAAATGCTCGTTGAGGATCACTATAACGTAGACATGGGTCACCTACTTAATGAGCGCTCTGTGTAGATTACTATAACACAAGGATGGGTCATCTACTCTAAGCTGAGTTTGGTTAAATACAGAGTATAGAGTCGCTCTTAGTGATGAAGATAGTAGGCTATGTGTCTGTATACATACTTTGTTTCTATCTATCATCTTGTTTGCCCTATTGGAGAGCTACTGGTAGCTCTCAAGCTACCTATTTGAGATCTCTGCTATAGAAGAGAGTCTCAGTAAACACTGATGGATTCAATACTCACTGGACTCTTCTTGATGCCTTGACCACAGGTAGCATCCTCAGCAAACCTGCATCTGATCCAGCATGCAGACCATAATCTAACAACTTCAACTCCTCCACTTCCTGGTCTGTCGTCAGCAGTGCAAAGACCAGAGCGGACAACTGAGAAAGCGAGAGATTCCCTCTGGGTTTATTCTCCTTCCTCAAGTAGCCCTGGATCTCCTCCACCAGAGAGTGGTCATTCAGCTCATTCAGGCAGTGTAGCAGGTTGATGCATCTGTCTGGGTTAGGGGCTTCCCTGATCTTTCGTTTGATGTACTTGGCAGTTTGCTCTATGTTCAGCGGAGAAGCTGGCAGTGGCAACAGACCTTGTAAGTGTTTCTGATTGGACTCCAGTGAGAGGCCCAAAAGAAACCTCAGGAAAAGGTCCAGGTGTCCATTTTCACTCTGTATGGCCAGATCCACTGCAGCCTGGAGAAGACCCTGAAGACTCTCTATACTTAACAGTGAATAAAACGGAGAAGTTTGGTGCTGGGTAGGGATATTGGCCTCTTTTATACTTAAATTCAAAAACACATACAGAGCTGCTAGAAACTCCTGAATGCTCAGATGAATAAAGCTGAACACCTTCCCCTGGTACAGCCCAGCCTCCTCTCTGATGACCTGAGTGCATACTGAGTACATTGATGCTTCATGGACATTAATATCACACTCTCTCAAGTCCTCCTCATAGAAGACCAGATTGCCTTTCTCCAACTGCTGAAAAGCCAGGTTCCCGAGAGACAGCATGAACCTCACGTTCCAGAGGATTCCACACATCTGACTCATCTGTTTTGTCTGTGTGATCAGGAAGTATGTGTACATCTCAGTCAGGGACCTTGGAATCTCTCTGCTCTCTGTTTCAGTCAGGATGCTCTCCAGAGCAGTGGCCGCCATCAAACAGAAGACCGGGATATGACACATGTTATAGAGGTGTCTGGCTGACTTAAGGTGGGTGATTATTTTGTTTGCCAGCTCCTCCTCGGCAATCCCCTCAATGAAGTACTTCTCTTTCTGTGGGTCACTGAAACCTCGGACTTCTGTCATCCGGTCGATAGGCTCTGGAGGGATTTGATTGGCTGCTGCTGGTCGAGAGGTAATCCACAAAAGCGCGGATGGTAGAAGATTTCCCATAATGAGGTTGGTCAGAAGAACATCCACTGAGGCAGGTTCCGTTACACTGTAGATACTTTCATTGTGCTGGAAATCCAAAGGAAGTCTGCTTTCATCCAGACCATCAAAGACGAAAGCAATGTTGTATCTGTCCTGGTCCGTGAAGGTGAAGTCTCTTGTTTCAGTGAAGAAGTGATGGATGAGGTCCATTAGAGTGCATGTTCTGTCCTTCATTAGGTTCAGCTCTCGAAAGGGAAGAGGAAATATCAAGTGGATGTTCTGATTGGCTTTTCCCTCAGCCCAGTCCAGAATGAACTTCTGCACAGAGACAGTTTTCCCAATGCCAGACACTCCCTTTGTCAGCACTGTTCTGATGGATTTGCCACGCCCAGGTAAGGGCTTAAAGATCTCAGTGCATTTGATTGGTGTTTCCATGTTTGCTACTTGTCTCTTGGATGCCATTTCAATCTGTGTTACTTCATGATTGTTGTTTAACTCAGCATCTGCTTTTTCTGTAACATCAAGCTCTACTTCCAGAGAAGTTAATTCTCCCAGCTTTGGAATTCCTTCAAGTAGCCTCTGAAGCTTCCTTGTTAGCCTACATTTCAGCTCCTGTTGTCGTCTAGGAAAGAGTCCATCTGATTATAAAGATACAGTGTGATTAAATCAGTCCGGTGAAGTGTGTGTGGTGCAGTAAAGTTCAATTGGTAGAATAGCTGTGATGCTAGTTGTCAGAATCCTATTTAGTAGACTCAAATGAAGCAGTCAGGGATTCTTGATTTTGGTAATGTGATATTCAGACACTAGCTCTAAAAACCTTCCAAATGAGTAAGTTTTCAAATACTGGTCATTTTGTATGTACAAAATAAATAATCTGATCTTCTGTTACCAGAGATAAATTACTATTTTATTCAGAGCATTCGTAAATTATACACTATATTTTATATTTGTTGAATACATTTGCTGGATACGTAATATATACTATGTATGGTATAAAAGGAAATAAAGAAAAAGTTTTATGTCAAATGTTTTTTTTAAAAGAAATGCTCTGATATCAATAAATTCGTGCTGTGATATCAAAAAATGAATGCTGTGATATCAATAAATTAAGAAGGTGATAGAAACTCACATTGTTCCAGCTGTTGAGCGAGGATCTCCTGACTCATGTTCCTCAGGATATGCACTGCAATCTTCAGAGCTCCCTCTCTGGCCTCTCTCTGATCTCCCTCCTCTTCCGCTTTCTCCTTCCCCTCCTCATCCTCGCCAGAAGAGGGCTTTGGGTGATCAGGACTCAAAAGCTCCTGGAGTCTCTTCAGCTCATTCTTCATGAAAGAGATGACTTTATGTTCAAGCTCCTGCACCCCAGAGATCAAGTCATTGCATCAGTGATAGAAAGAGAGTGGAAATGTTTGTCCAACAATGTGAGTTAAATTTTTTTCTCCATAAGTTTATCTATGAGATGTACTGTATCTACCTTGGTACACAGTTAGCTGTTATTGTCTGCTCTAAAGTGTTACAGCATTACAGCAAATCTCCGTGTTAAATACTGACCATGTATAGAATAACAAAGTATTCACATGGTCACTATTAGTACTTAGTTAATAGTGTCATCAGATTGTGAATTTCCCACACGCACACACGTGTGTACACACAAACATACACAAACCTCGAATACAGCAGATAAGTCATTTTTTGTTTTATTGCTGAGGAATGGATGCATGGTTTGCTCTTCCAGTTGGGTGCTGAAGAACATACAGTGAAGGACACGAAGTACCTATTAACACAGTCTATGGGCAAAAATCTCAAACATCTGAATGTGTATGTGTGTGTGTGTGTGTGTGTGTGTGTGTGTGTGTGTGTGTGTGTGTGTGTGTGTGTGTGTGTGTGTGCACCTACAGATAGTGGCGGAATCTAAAAGTCAGAAACTGCACAATGGCAATACAATCCAATCCCAGCCATCATGTCACAATCTAATCGAGCAAAGTAATTAGGGGGAAAACAGCTATTTACTTAGGCCATTTACTTTATTTATTTTTTTAGATTCATTCATTAAGTGTGTTCAGGAATTTGATTCAGGGAGAAGGGTTTAGTGTTTTAGCATTTGAGAAAAAATGTAATAGCCTAGATGTTGTCTTGAATTATACATGAATGGCTCACATGTTCTGACATTTTACCAGTGTCCTAAGTTTTTTGGAATTGTGTTTGTATTTATGTTTTTTTTTTCAATTGTTTACAAACAATTTTGAAAACAATGCTCTGTTTTTTTAATCAAAATATCCACACAATTATTCAACCACCACACTTAATTAGACAGACTTCTAGATTGTGCTTAAAATGACACACTTCAGACAAATATACACACAAACACGGTTTTGTGTAGTTTCACTAACTCTATCTTCAAATGATCAGATACCATTGCAGTCAGTTACACAATACTGTTATCAATGCAAAACACATCTGTAAAAATAAATGATACAATGTGCTAGAATTTGTTTCGAGAATTTGTTTCGTTTTTGTAAGAAATAATGTAGATTAGATGACAAAACAATTTGGAGAGAGAGAGAGAGAGAGAGAGAGAGCTAGGAGTCATTCAGGCAAGACATATATTTGAAAAGTCATGAGTTGGCATAGACCTAATGCCTTGTACGGTATGTATGACTTTATTGTGTTTCTAATCTTGCACTTAAATGTGTTCAGACTCAACGGCCATTTAGTCATTTAGTTTGTCCAGTATATTGGAAGGCAGTGTCTTTCAATTGCAAATGCAAAACCCTGATCAGTGATTTCTGTGCCTGTGTCTTTAGGATCACTGTGTTTTGCAAAAAGTGTGAAGCAGACATAGTACTTAATTCTGAATATCTGTAGAGGTGTCTTGCCCCTTGGAGTGTGTAAGGTTTCAGGCTTGAAAGATACTGGAACTGAGGAATATCTTCCCTGAGAAGTCATTTTCAAAAAATGTTGAGGATGTAAAGCCCAAATACCAGTACTGAGATATGAGACGGCCAGTTGTCTACCAGAGATCAGTTGAGTCTTACAGTAAAGGACAACTTCGGTCAATTTCAACAAGAGTTCTGTTGCTCAAGATCCTCAAGACTAGCCAGCAGGGCTCTAAACTAACACCCGCCAAGTGCAGATCAAAATTTATTTTGGTGGGTAGAAAAAAATAAACTTACAAGACAATGTCGCTGATGGCCATACACTTAAATACAGTACATGGAGCGGCTGTGCGCAATTTCTGCAGTTGTGCTCTTTGAATTCTTGAGAGATCACGGCCCTGCAGAATATTAAAGAATAAAAAAGAAGTTAAGACAGTGTGTTTGTGCAAGCAGCCACAGTAAAATTGTAAACAAATGATTTTTGGCTGCTTTGGCTGCATAAACACACTGTTTTGACAACTTTTTTACTAATTTTTTATTATACCTATATTAGTTGGCCAAAACTTGTAGTGTCTTCAGTTCTGGCTAATTTCGAGTATCCTGAGCAATAGAGCTCTTGTTGAAATTGACCAAATTAGTCCTTTAACCTACTATCTAGATGACCCTTTGTTTAGTACCTGAGATCAGGTGAGTCTAGTCTCTCCTCTCCAGCAGAGCTGTCATGCTGACTCATGATACTGATGAAGTCACTTCCTGTTGGAAGAACAACACATTAAAACAGTATCTATAGATATATCTATCTATCTTTCTTTCTCTAGAAAGTGGCTAGCCTACTGTTTTCAGAATTGTCCATTGTCTTTAAAAGTAAAGTAAAGGAAAGGGTTACCTGTAAGCGATTCTGACTGATTACTGGATTGTGTGATTGTCCTCTTCTGTGGCTCCAGTAGTGGTAGCAGAAGCAGTAGCAGTAGAGTGGTAGAGCTATGAGTGTTGCTTGTGTTTTAGGGAGGCTCCCCCTGAGCTCGGTAACTCAGTAAGACTTAGGGGCCCCCAGGGGCTTCCTGGTCGTGTCATTGTGTCCTTCACAGAATGGACTTTAGTGGGGCTGTGGGTGGATGGTCGCTGCTGTGTTGGCCTGATCAGCTGTGCTCGAGGTCCCCCTTCCAGCGCCATCAGATCGGCTTACATGCATGTCATAGTCACAGTCACAACGGCTGCTATTTCTGAGAGCTATTTCAGCTCAGACTGGGGGGGAGCAAGGCACGCTTTAGTGGAAATCTTGTGTGTGTGTGTGTGTGTGTGTGTGTGTGTGTGTGTGTGTGTGTGTGTGTGTGTGTGTGTAAGGGTGTGTGTGCGTAAGGGTGAGTGTGTATATTTAGTGAGGAGCTGATGTGGAGTTCCATGAAAATAAGCACAAGAGCATATTCAACAGGAATTAAGTAAATTCAAGAAATTATAGAAATTGTTTTAACACCAACTCACTGATGTCCTAGCACTTCCACACTCTAAAGACCCTCTAGTGATATTTTCTTCTAAGACTCCTATGTAGTTTGATTGTTAATCCTCTTTTGTATGTCGCATTGGATAAAAACTTCTGTTTAATGCATAAATGTGACTGTTAATGATGTTTTTGGGCTATTTGGGCTACAGTGTGTGTGTGTGTGTGTGTGTGTGTGTGTGTGTGTGTGTGAGAGAGAGAGAGAGAGAGAGAGAGAGAGAGAGAGAGAGAGAGAGAGAGAGAGAGAGAGAGTGTAGGCAGATTCCAGGGAGTCAGTAGAGGACCGACTAGGGAAGTTCCCTCTTTAGTAGGCTATATTTGCTAAAACTGCTTTCATCACTCAGCTTCATCACTCAGCCAGTGCATCGGGGCAGAAGAGGCAAGAGAAAAAAAAGAAACAAAACGATTAGGCCAGTCTAGGAGGATATCACTTCATGATATAAGTGCGTCATATATTGTATATCAGAGTGAGGAGAGGGAGAGAAAGAGGAGAAAGAGGTTTGTACAGGATGGCAAGTGTGCAGTAAGTGGCAGCACTAGGCTATCGCAGCATAACTAAGGTATGGTGTATAGCATCTCACCAGGACAGAGGGTGTGATCGGTGGCCACCATGGAAAAACAGCAGAGGCAGCCCTTCCCAGGAAAGCCCATGGGGAGTGGTGATATACCATGCATCATTCCTAATTATTAGGTAACAAATACATGTATAAACTTTTCAGCATCCTCTGCTGGGAGCTCCTGGCCTTGGGTAGGCAGTGTAATGAGTAGCACCAGCCACCAGGGGGTGCCAGAAGCAAACACAGACACAATGGCAGGGGGATGTCAGACTAGTCTCTGCTAAGGGATCTCTCTGTGCTCTCTGAGACTGAGATGTTATGTTGATGGCTATACACATTTCTACACATGTTCACATTTGCACAATACTGACAAAAGAAGCAAGAAATTGAAAAAGCAAAAGAAAGGTCTTCACCCCCATACCCTGCCGGTCAGTTTACATACTTTATACAACCACACCTCATCATTAAAACATACTTCACACAACTATACCTCATAATTGATACATACCTCATACAACTATACTTCATCACTGAAACATACTTCATACAACTACCGTATACCTCATGACTGGGGAGGATGTGTAAGGATGGGATAGGGATCCTATTGGTCTCTGTGTATCTGTACTTCATGCATGAGCTCCCCACACCCCCATGCCAACCTAGACCAGCGTTCTGTGATAGTGTGGCATAACATGCTGTTTTGTAGTGTAGCGTTGCAAAGTGAGCCGTTATTGTGGCATAGCATGGTGGTGTGTGTTGTGTGGTGTTGCATGGCATTGTGAGATAGTATGGTGCTGTAGTATGGTATTATGAAATAGTGTGGTGTTGTGTGGCATATTTTGTTGTTGTGTGCTATGGTGAGATATAGAATGGCATTGCTTGGCATTGTAAAATGTTGCAGTGTTTTGTGGTGTGTTGTGTAGCCATTGTGAAGTATTGTGGTGTTGTGTGGCATAGCGTGTCGTTGTGTGGGGTAGCGTAGCGTGGTGTGGTGTGGTGCATTGCCCCAGGGCATTGTGGTATATTGGAGGCCCTGGCTAGTCAAACGTAGAGAGGAGAGGAGAGTCACTGCGGCAGGCAGGCAAGGCATGCAGGCTCTTAGGCAGACAGGCTCTTAAGCGAGCTTAGCTGAGCTGATTAATATGCAAAAATGCAAATGAGGGGGTAATTAAGAGCTGAAGCCGTACACACACTCCTTTGATTGCTAATGAATTCCAATCTGAGAGACAGACAGACAGCACTGCACAACACAGCACAGCACAGGGGGGAGGGGAGGGGCTGTTTATTTATTTATTTTATTTTTTATTTTTTTAAAAAAAGGAAGAGACTGCAAAGGAAAAGGGTGAAAGGGAAAAAAGAAAGGCAGAAAGAAAGAAGGAAAGAAAGATAGGATTGATAAAAGCAGAGGAGAGAGAGAGAGAGCAAGAGAGAGAGAGAGAGAGAGAGAGAGAGAGAGAGAGAGAGAGAGAGAGAGAGAGGGATGCTAAAAGGGCTGGGAAGAGGGTTTTTTAATCCCTGGGTGTGTGATTTTTTGTGTGTGTGTCCATGAGTGAGTGTTTGTGTTTGTGTGTAAGTATGAGTCTTTGAGTGTGTGTACAGTACATGTTTGAGTGTGTGTGCGCATGTACTGTATGATTGAGCTGTTTTCATCTGCTTGCGTGATGTGTGTGTATGTGTTTTTAAGTGTGTGTGTGAATGCGTGTGTACAAGTGTACGTGTTTGAGTATATGTGCATTACTGGATTTTTTCATCTGTGTGTACAAGTAGTGTTTGAGTGTGGTGTGTGTGTAGTGTTGTGTGTATCCATAGTGTGTTGTGTTGTGTGTGTGTGTATCCATAGTGTGTGTAGTGTTGTGTGTCTATATTGTGTGCGTAGTGTTGTGTGTGTATCCATAGTGTGTGTAGTGTTGTGTGTGTGTATCCATAGTGTGTTGTGTTGTGTGTGTGTATCCATAGTGTGTTGTGTTGTGTGTGTGTACCCATAGTGTGTGTAGTGTTGTGTGTGTATCTAAAATGTGTTTAGCGTTGTGTGTGTAGTGTTGTGTGTGTATCAGTAGTGTGTGTGGTGTGGTGTGTATCCATAGTGTGTTTAATGTGGTGTGTGTACCCATAGTGTGTGTAGTGTTGTGTGTGTGTATCCATAGTGTGTTTAGCGTTGTGTGTGTATCCATAGTGTGTTTAATGTGGTGTGTGTACCCATAGTGTGTGTAGTGTTGTGTGTGTATCCATAGTGTGCGTAGCGTTGTGTGTGTATCTAAAATGTGTTTAGCGTTATGTGTGAGTGCACCAACACATACACACTCAAAGTGTACAGTGTGTGAGAGAGAACCCCTATACACAAACACAGACACTCATACAATGTGTGAGTGAGAACCCCACACACCCCCACACACACACACACACACACACACAGTGAGTCAGCCACTGTATGGTGTGAGCGTGAAAGAAAAAGATCCCCCCCACACACACTCATAGTGTACAGCATGTGATTGAGTGAACCCCATACACACACTCACACACACAGTCACTGTAGTGTACGGTGAGTAATTGAGAGGACACTACACACACACACACACACACACACACACACACACACACACACACACACACACACACACTCAGTCACTGTAGTGTATGGTGTGTGACTGAGAAAGCCCCATATACACACACACGCAAACACAAACACACACTCAGTCACTGCAGTGTACGGTGTGTGTTTGAGAGAACCCCGTACATACACACACACACACACACACACACACACACACACACACACACACACACACACACACACACACACACACACACACAC
>JAODXP020000034.1:2562270-2579770 GCA_027497455.2 Sardinella longiceps
TTATATCGGTAGAGAGTCTACCGGCCAATAAGCGACGCTGATTAGACGAGCTGTCCAATTGTTTCAAACCAAAAGTGAATACCCTCCCCCCCGCAGTATAATCGCGTAAGGTTAAAGAACCTCCAGACCATGAATACGGATGAACAGCAGTATTATGGTCGGGCTATGTCAGGCTAACCACACTCTTCCATCCAATAGGATCATCCAATTGGGTGAGTTTTTATTGCTATTGTAGCATCATGTCATTTTTGACAGACTTGAGCAAAGCCCTAGCCTGGAAGGCCATCCATATCATTGAAATGTATAGTCTGATATCGAGAGATAGAATGAACTCAATCGTGGGGGGAACAAGGCTGTTATCTTTCAAAATTCTTCTGGACGAAACAGGATAGCCTATGTCTAATTGGAAGAACAAACAATATGCAAACACCTATTCAAAAGACCGTTGTGTTCGGCGAAGCCCGCCTTAAACATATAGAGCGTTCTGATTAGATGCTGCCAACAGCGTCATCCAATCGAATTCCCTATGACTTGCTACTAGACATACAGGCTAAGCAAATTAATTTGCTGCCGCTAGGGTGCATCTAGATTTCTAGGCTACATTATAAGAGGACCATATTATGGATAAATGACATTCCACAACCACACAAATCTTTGTGTCACGTTTTGTGGATTATATCCAGGATTTCTATTGTGAATAGTGATCTACTTGATGTGAGCAACATCATCAACAAAAAAATATAGAAACACAAGCAACATAGTGGCTATACAATATTATTATCATTATTATTATTATTATATTTACAGTTGTTCAACTACTTCAGCTAGGATTACTGTATCACGTGAACACAATATGAGGATGGGGCTGTGGTGGCATCTGGGACTTGCAAAGTTCATCCAATATAAAAATTGACAACAAATGGCCATTGGCTTTTTTCAAAGAATAATAAGTTGCAAAGCAGTATTTCAAAGAATTTTAAGTTGAACGTCTTCATGGATCTTCATTGGTCTGCTCATTTTCATTAGTGCCTGCCTCGACTGTGCTTACTCGATTTTACAATCCCAGATAGATAAATAGAATAATAATAATTGCTGGTGCAATCTAGTGTAATGTTGTATTACAGTGTTAAGGCCCACATTTCTATTTTGTCTGTATCTTCTGTAAACTTAGTCAGCTGTGTGTGTAACAACAATGCACTTACATTGACATTTTTCATTTGTAAATGTAATTACATTGTATTACTGTACAAAACACAAAAATGGGGTGTATTGGGGTATAGGCCTATTATGATACTAAGATATGCTGACACAAACAGACATGTAAACATGGAGACTAACTCACACCCCACACATCCACATGCCTACTCCCACATACACCCATAACTGACAGAAGCACACACATATTAGGTGAAATTTGTTGAAGAAAACAGCCATACACTAACTACAATGACTGCAAATTAGTTAAGAGTGGTTGAGAGACACATCTGCCACCCAGTAGACAGTGGTCTTCCACTTCACAAAATCTCTTGAAACACAAAATAATTCCACCCCATGTGTAAAATATGATTCGGTAGAAAAGAGATTGCGAGATGTTTGAATTTGCTTCTGTTTTGTTTGAAATGGGCATAACTTCTGGTCCCTGGTTCTTCAGAGTGCTAGCACACTAATTGCATGCTGACTGTTTCTGACAGTGTGAAGGTAAACGCCAAATGTTCCTGCCGCTTCCTCTTGCTGTCTGTGAAAAAAAGCCCCTCAAAAACCCCCCCATGGTTTCACACCTTCATTCAGGGTGTCACCATTTGCCCGTGTGTCAGTCGGTGTGCTTCTGTTTGGGATCATGGTGGAGGTCTTTGAAGGTGCCTTAGGGTCTCCAATTAGGAAAGCACTCAGCTTGGTCATACTAGAGGTGCCACAACAAACACCTAGCATGGCAAGCACCAGGGTGACAAACCATATCCCAAAGACTACCACTTTTGCTGAATCAATACACTTCTCAACTGAGGGGCTATAACACACACACACACACACACACACACACACACACACACACACACACCAGACTTGTAGGTTTTATTATTATTTTACATGTAGCTATTGTTATTAGGATAATATTAATAGCCAATGCATGATCCAGATATTTACATCACAAGGTGGTCGTTACTAAGGAGACCAGCAATAGTAGGAACACAACCAACTGACCAGATGGACTGGGCGGTTTTCATCCAACCAACTTAGCAGGACTGTGATGTTTCCATCCCAAAACGTAGAATAAACATGCAGAACTGCAGTTATAGCCTACCAAACCTATGTTATTGGGGAACATAAAGAATCAGATAACAGAAGTAGTAGCCAACCCTCTTTACAAAAATACTGGACCATAACAGTTTCTTGGTGCAGGCCTATACAAGGCTAACACCTGACCAACTCTCAATTCAAATGCTCATGTAGATCCACCTGGTTTCAATGGTGAAAAATATTAAAATGTTGTCTTAAACTGATCTCTCTCTCTCTCTCTCTCTCTCTCTCTCTCTCTCTCTCTCTCTCTCTCTCTCTCTCTCTCACACACACACACACACACACACACACATAAGCTACACACACACACACAAACAAACAAGCGCGCGCACGCGCGCTCCCTCTCCCCTCTTCGACTCGCACTGTCTTTCTCTCTAATTTGCCATCCTTCCAAGAAAAAAAATCGGCTTCCTCTACAAGTAGACTATTTTCAACGAACGGGAATGGTACGAAATCTCTCCAGCATTTCACCGTTCCTTCAGCAACTCCCTCAGCCTTTCAGTGTGGTGGGCTGTCTTATGCCGTTCACCGCGTGTTGATTGGGAGATTTCGCTTGTCAATCAATTATATTCGTTTCCCAATTGGTCAGATGTCTACGGGTTTATCATTCCATCTCGCACTGTTTCAGCACAATCGCGCCTCAGTGTATGTGGTCTTCCTCCGCGTGTGGACGCAGGCTACTAGACCTCGAGGCCTTGCATAAGACTGCATCAAACGCATGTCATAGCTATTTCGCTTAATGTACGGATACATTTATAAAGTTCTCCGCTGAACTATTGCCGAAATTATACTCGATATCTCATCTAATCATTCGGCATTACTGTTGGGCGTTTGTAACCGGACACCGCACTGGCGCTAACCTCCTCGTTTTGAGCGGAGGGATACCATTATAATCGGACTGACAATGTGGAGGTTGCTAAAATGTCTACTCTGAGGCTGAAATGGTTACAATTGTAGCAGCCTCAAGAACGATTTAGGAGTCGGAACAATTGTCTATTCGGTAACATTGTTATTGTTGCTGTTGCTTGGACTTTCTGCGCACATTGGAGTAGAGGAAAAGCAAGATTTCATCCGGCGAATTTTGGGGTTCTAAAGGACGGGAGGGGGATTCTGCTGAACTTTATGTTTTTCTTTCTGCCGAGAACACTATCCTCTCCTGTTGGATGCAAGACTTCTGAAGAGCAAAGGTAAATATCCAGTCGTTATTAACATGTCTTGGACTTATGACACTCGGTATAGGGAGGCAACGGCACCAAAATCTGTTTAGGATTTATTTGGTGTACTTTTGCATTAAATACTTGAAGTTGTAGTACTGTGAATGCAGCTAGCTGCATAGCTTAGCCTAGCTGAGCTAGCGTTAGTTTATGATGAAGCGGGGTCCCAAGTTTTTGTCTTGACTAGTGCGTAAAGCTGTTAGCTAGTTGTAGACCGTGGGCTCCACTGCCCAATGGGAAATGACTTCTTTGTTCACTTTTGGCAACAACGTCAAGTTTAAAAAGTTACTTTGTATGCTGTCAACTGACTCAAAACAGTCAATTATCACTCTAATGACACGTTAAGATCATGTGAAAATAGTTTTTCTGTGTTTTTATCTGCTTCATGGTTAGATTTTAACAGTATATTGAAACGATATTGTTCGCCTTGCGAAGATCGTGAACTTCTTTGTAACGTTACAACAGTTTGGATTCATCCAGTCACTTTTCTATCACGGGTAAATTGTCTTTAAGTTAACATTTTTAGAAACTCTATGAATGCTGCTACTTTTGTCGAATTATATATATAACGTTATATTTTAACCAGGACCTAAGCAAGGCCTAAATACCTCATGTATCCTATTCCATCTAACAATTTCTTTGATGAGGTAATGTGTTTTTATTAATAAGGCCATCTTCTGTCTGTGGCATGTAACGTTACGCTTGTCATTGGCGTCCCGGTTGAGGTTTTCATACTCAATTCTCTCGCGCAAAACTTTAACTTGGAGGGCCCAGCGCTCTGTCTTTGTGCTTGAGCGCTGGCCGGTTTGGATATCATTCCGCACGCATTTTCTCTATCCTCCCGGGGCCAGGTTGCTCAAGCAAACTTTCCAAAGGCCTCGGGTGAACGAGCAGTGAGTGAGCGAGTTTGGCCAGGCCGTTGCCCACTGGCCTGGCCCCGGCAACACTCGCGAATTCACCACCATGGCACAAGAGTGCGTTTTTAATCGGACGACTATGTGACTTGCAAGTCGAATTCCCTCACATCCAGCGGCAATGTTTTTCCATTTGAACAGCCAAAGCGAGGAGTTTAAAAGGAGGAGGTTGAAGAAGGGGTGGGTGAGCTTAATGGGGTGGGGGTAGGGTCTCCGACTGACCAACACCACCACTTGGTCCATTTCTGAGAGGATGAGCAAACACAATGGTAAACCCCTCGCATAATTTCTTCTTTTTGTGTTCAGATGACGTCCTTGTCCGGTTCATTGTGTTCGCCTTCCCAATCAACAGTTGAGCACACGAAGGGCCGTGTTGCGATGTCTAGGCAGTGTTTGAAGATGTTGGATGGTGTTCAAGTTGCGTGGCTGCGCACTTCTCTCAGGGTCGTGCTCTCACTCCCCTGCGTCATAACATTTTTGTCATTAGCCTAGTTGTCAGGAAGGACTCTACCACTTTGCCCTCATAGGTCCTACCGGCCGCTACTTTGCCCACATAGGTCTAACCGGCCATGAAGTGCATTTATTTGTCGTCACCATCCCTGTGTTCGTGGTTGGCTAGTTTGTTTTTCAGCGTTTATGTGTTTTAATTAGTGTAGGCCCCCCCAAGGAGCCATTCATGTGATTGCACCAGAACATTTACAATATGTGGAAATGCTTTGCTGTAGCTCTAATTTGGGGCCAATTAATAGGGTAGCTAGGCCTACAACACTTTCCAATGCCAACATATATTTAGGCTACTGTTCCCATGACAAAAACACCCAGTTCAGCTGGAAAGCTCGGCTTTAGACAAGTTTATGTTACAGAACGTGAATTAATCTGATAATGTAATGTAATGTAGTGGGCTGGTGCAGGACTACTCTAGTTTGCCTTTTATTTGCAATCTTGACTCTTTGGTTATTACTTTGCAAAGACATTGTAATGACCGCTTAACAGATCGTTGGCACCGGGAACGCAGTCACTGTACAGACTAGATTACAGTATATCCACCACACAGCCAGCATTGGGCAACTCTGGCCTCATGTGGTCAACAAGGACACACTACTGTGGGATGGCACTAGGTGTGTGTGTGTGTGTGTGTGTGTGTGTGTGTGTGTGTGTGTGTGTGTGTATGTGTGGATAGGCTATGTGTTGACATGCAAGGGTTTGAGTGCCTGTGTTTGTGTCTCTATTAGTGTGTGTGTCCATGTGTCTATGTATGTATGTTGAGATTTATGTACTGTGTGTGTGTGTAGAGGGTGTTGCACACATGCACATTTGTGTGCAACCTTGAAGGTGTCAGAGCCAGGCTTTATCAGCTGACCTGTTAGCGTTGGGCAAAGAGAACCACATGGTCAGAGCTGAGCGGAGTGGAGGTGAGATGGCTGTGGGAGATGTGGCTGTTTTCAGCAGAGAGAGTGGAACCATACTCTCCTCACGGCCTCCTCACAGAAAAGGCCTCAGCTCACGGCCTCACACGGGACATGCCTGACACCCAGAATGCTTTGCTTAGCCCAGAGCCGGTCCAGCTTTGGTACAGATGTGACCCAGTTCTGACTCTGGACCGATGTCCACATGGCAGTGATGTGCTACAGATGATCGGGTCCACCTCTGGACCTCCAATGGGAACAATAAGACAGTTTGACTGAGGCTAGTCAGTTGCAGTATACATGGCTGAAATGCTATGGCTGGCTAATTGAGCATCACACATATACTGTTAATCAAGGGTTTGTTTCCCAAAAGCATAGTTGCTAACCAGTTAGCAACTTAGTTAGTTGACAATGGGAGATTGCATTGCAAACCAACATAGTTGAAACAGACCCCAGATCAGTGTATTCTCATGATTGGCTTTTATTTTGACACATTGCATTGCAAGTCTGAGGAGCCTCCCTGCGGTAAACAATGTATGAGAGACACAGATGTGCACTGAAGCTTCATCTAGCCCCCCCCCCCCCCCAACAGCTGCAGGAGTTTTGGGTAGTTTGATACCTTAGTTAACAGAGGCATGTGACCTACATTTACTTCCCATGTACATGATTGACTGGAGAACTATACAGCTTCAGTTGTTTTATGTAATTCCTTAAGTATATAGATTTTTTTTTATTTTTTTTTTTTTATCATGCACTGAACATTGCAGATGTGAAGAGGGAGTAGAACACGCTTCAATGGAATGTTTGTCAGCTTTACATTGATGGTTAATTTTGTTCACGTTTATCAAGAAATCTGCTGGGCAAATAGGAGGATTGTAAAATAGCTTCTTAGCCAAGTCGGAATGGCTCAGTAATCCATGGCCAAGCGATCAGACTGGAGTCTTAGTCACCCAGCTCTACTCTCTATGGTGGCTACCATTCCTGCCCTCCTCTATGGTGACTATCATCCCCGCTCCAGGCCCCTGCCTTCCCTTGGCCCTATGCAGAGGGGCTGTGGTGGTATTATAGCCAGGAGGGGGGGGTTAAGCAGAGAGTGGAGGAGCCTTTGGCTAGTGTAGTGTAGCTGTAGCTTAGCGTAGCATAGCTGGGAGGAGAGATGAGAAATGAACAGAGAGTGGAGGAGCCTTTGGCTAGCTTAGCGTGGTGTAGCTGTAGCTGTAGCTGTAGCTTAGCGTAGCATAACTTGGAGGAGAGATGAGAAATGAACAGAGAGTGTATCTGTGGAAGCTGTGATGGGCTAGTGGCCCTTAACCACGACGCTATCAAAGCTACCGCTGGTCCGTTTGATGTTGTTTTTATGAGCCTATGCCTGGACAGCTGCCAAACAAGATTGTGCATGTGTGTGTGTGTGTGTGTGTGTGTGTGTGTGTGTGTTTGGGGAGGCGGGGGCAGAGAGGAGAGCTGGCCCTGCTGAGGCTTCTGTGAGGGCTGTGGTGGTGGTGTGTGTGTGTGTGTGTGGTGTGTGTGTGTGGTGGCTGACCGATCAGCGGTAAAGGAGAGCTCTGTGCCGATGTTTTATAGGCTAGGTGATGTTTTGTAGGTGATTCTCTCTGCCGATGTTATGTTTTATAGGCTAGGCAATGTTTTGTAGGCAATGCTCTGTGCTGAGATTTGGCAGGGGCTTCAAGTGGCTGCTCTCCTGTGGTTAGCCTTTAACTCACGGCTCTGGTGAGAAAAAGGTGTGGGTGTGTGAGTGTGTGTGACTTTTTACGAATCCATGAAGGCAGTGTTTCTTCACTTTTCAGTATCTTCATCTATTAAGGATTTTTGACCAGTGAAGCTGCAAATTATATGGATTATTTAGCTGAGAAAATTTTCCAAAATATGTCCCTGTTGTCATGGCGCTGAATTTCATCACCCGTCTCAGGTTGGGCGGAATCTACTCTCAGAATCGGAATAGTCTGGAAAGCTAGGAATTCTGAAATATTTGAATGTTTTTCTGAAGTGAGAAAATTGACGTTTAGATATGTCAGCATCCTAAAGCATGGTCCTATCCAGGGTCATCATAATGTACATTCCTGTTATAAATGCTGTATAAATACAGTATTAGTATTAATGGAGCGCCATGCGTTTTTTTGTTGTAAAACTAATCTACCTACATAAAAGGGATTCAGACTTTTTTCAAAGTCTTTCTGGCGCGACTTGAACATGCTAATGATGTCAGATGATGCCATGCTGTAACTCGATTTCCTTTTATTTTGAAGTGGTTTCCTACCCCCTACCCAGAATTCCACAGTGCATATCCTGGATGGCTGGTGGGAATAAAATGTATCCACCCCTCATATGACTATATAAGTTGATTTGGAGATGGTACCAAAAATTCTCTGATAAACTGTAAATGCCTGAGCCCACACACACACACACACACACACTTGTGCACACTCACACACACACTATGGGATGTTAACAACTGTGTTGCTCCAAGTATAGATGTGTGTGTGTGTCTGTCTGGTGTGTTGGTTAGCTAGTTAGAGCTTGCCCTGGCCTGTCTGTCTAGTGTGGGGTTTGGCCCAGGTCAGTATGGACTAGACAGGGTAAAGCCATGTGTGTGTGTGGCGGTAAGATACAGCGTAACATGGCTGGACTCTTGGCCTGGATGTCAGTGTGTGAGTCGTCAAAGTCTGACCTGCTTAAGGATGAACACCTCCGCCTGAGCCAAGGTGTGTGTGTGTGTTTGTGTGTTTGTGTGAGCCAACGAAGCAGCCAGCACGTGCCTGAGGGCTTCCCGCTGTCTACCTCCAGCAGATCAGTCTGGCCAGCAGGAAGTGGCTCTGGATTGGCTGAAGCAGCAAGGGGGAGGGGTGGGAGGGATTCTAGAACGCGGGCTCTGGCCAATCAGATGCTCTGACTGGCGCTCTACCTACACAGGGCTGCTGAGTACTCAGGTGTCTTCTCTCGTTTGTTTGTGTTTGTGCTGGAGCGTGTGTGTGGATGTCCATGTTCCATCCATCCCGTTCTCTGACGCTCTCTTCTCTGGTTCTCCATTCTGTCTCTGTCTCCGTGTGTCTGTGTTGGCTCAGGACTAGTCAAGTCTCAGAGGCTCAGTGAGCGCGTGCGGTGAGACCAGAGGCTTCACTCCAATGGCTGCTGTAGGGACGGACAAGGAACTCAGCGACCTGCTGGACTTCACTGCGGTGAGTTGGAACGCCTGCTTCTTCTGCTACTCTCTTTCTCTGCGTGTGTGTGTGTGTGTGTGTGTGTGTGTGTGTGTGTGTGTGTGTGTGTGTTTGCATGTTTCTAGCAGAACACCAATCTAAGTACTGTTGAGTATCTTGCACAATTGGAAGGGGTTGGTTGTGTGCATCATACCATCTGGGGAATGTCTGGTTGAAGAACTGTAGGATAGGATGTTTGTTTAATTTTTTATCTGAATCAATGTGATGTCTAGTGGGGATAGTGAAACTCAGGGTGTGTGTTTGTGGTGTGGATAGTGGAGCCCACTGGTGTGTGTTGTGTAGTGGGGCTCATTGGTGTGTGCTGTGTAGTGAAGATAGTTGTGTGTGTGTGTGTGTGTGTAGTGGGAATAGTGGAGTCACTGGTGTGTGTGTGAGTGTGTGATTGGTGTATGTGTGTATTGGTGATAGTGGAATGACTGGTGTGTGTGTTTTTTTTAGTGGGGATAGTCTTTGGTATGTGTTGTGTTGTGTAGGGGGATACCAGTATGGTGTGATGAATGGACTGGGCACACTGAGCTAAATGAAGGGCCCTAGTAGAGCTCACT
The DNA here is from genome assembly GCA_027497455.2 of Sardinella longiceps. NCBI lineage: Eukaryota > Metazoa > Chordata > Actinopteri > Clupeiformes > Clupeidae > Sardinella > Sardinella longiceps. The sequence goes on from JAODXP020000034.1 coordinate 2,571,881, forward strand.
GGTGTGTGTGTGTGTGTGTGTAGTGGGGATACCAGTGTGGTTTGATGAATGGAGTGGGCACATTGAGCTAAAAGAAGGGCCCTGATAGCCCTAGTAGAGCTGAGCTGTTCACCAGGAATTAGCTTTTACGGGGAGGCAGTCAAGTGCCAGTAAGCTTTTGGCACGCAGACATGGTGTTTGTTAAATAGGATGTGTGTGTCTGTGTGTGCATGCGCTTGTGTGTGTATTGCGCTTTGTGACCAGGTAATCCTTGGCCCCTGCTGGGATCACAAGACCTTGTCCCAGACTGGGTCATCATCATCTCTCTCTCTCTCTCTCTCTCTCTCTCTCTCTCTCTCTCTCTGAGGAAGAGGAGGGGAGGAAATCCCTGTCTGCCCTCTCCACTGACCTCTGTCTTCCTCATTTCCGTGTGTGTGTCTCTATTTGGGAATGGAACTGAGTGAATGTCTGTACATGTGTGAGTTTACGCATGTCTGTGTGTGTGTGTGGGTGGCTGTGCATATATGTGCCCATATGTGCCTGAGACTGTACTCTCTGTTTCGTATGTGTGTGTGGCTGTGTATGTCAGTGACTATTTGTGCTGTCTGTATACGTGTGTGTGTGTGTGTGTGTGTGTGTGTGTGTGTGTGTTTTGCCCTCTGTTTTCATACGATTGGCTGGATTGAAACACATCTGCTGGGCAGTTTAGCCAAACCCCCTCAACCACATCACAGCTCAGCTCAGCCCAGCTCAGTAGACTCAGCAGCAGCCTGAGGCCCGCACCTGGCCCACACCTCAGCCAGATCAGAATCAGATGACCACTACACTGGGCCCTGAGGCAGCTGTGGTGTGTGTGTGGGGCTGGGTAGCAGTCAGGATTTGGTGCGTGTGTGAGTGTGTGTAGGAGGGGGTTTAGGCAGGGGGACTCCATGATGTGGGCAAGGCAGCACCAGCTGTGAGAGGCCCTCTTCTGCTGAATCACTCAACTAGGCCTGGCACACACACACACACACACACACACACACACACACACACACACACACAGGCACAGGCACACAGGCACACAGGCACACAGACGCGTACACGCAGAGAGACATGCACATGCACACAAGTAATGTGTGTGTTTGTGTAGTTGTATATTCCCTCCACACACACACACACACACACACACAAACACACACAGGCACACACAGGCACACAGACGCGTACACACAGAGAGACATGCACACAAGTAATGTGTGTGTTTGTGTAGTTGTATATTCCCTACCCACACACACACACACACACACACACACACACACACACACACACACACACAGTGAAAAAGAAAAGGGGGGAAAACACAGCTGAGTTCTCTGACTGGGTTAACTTAATTAGAGGATGAAAGCACATATAAAGTCAACACACACACACACACACACACACACACACACACACACACACACACACACACACACGCATGCACACACCACACACGGGTGCAGCCAGCCTCCAGTGCAATGACTGACGATCAGAGGCAAGAATTTGCTCACTCCTGTACAGGTGTGTTCACACGTACACGAGTGCTGTTGGGTACACACAGTCATATAAACAAGCACACAGATGGTGTTGTAATGTGTGTGTGTGTGTGTGTGTGTGTGTTTTCTTTGGAGGGGGGGGGGGGGTGTTGTGTTTGTGGTCTGATGTGTGCTGAAACCCCTCCGCTCTGTCAGCCACTAAAGACTTTCACTTCTTTTATGAATCACAGTGACCTGCCCTCTTTAACATATACCTCTCTCTCTCTCTCTCTCTCTCTCTCTCTCTCTCTCTCTCTCTCTCTCTCTCTCTCTCTCTCTCTCTCTCTCTCTCTCTCTGTTTCTCTCTCTCTCTCTCTCTCTCTGTTTCTCTCTCTGTAGATGTTTGAGGTGCCAAGTGTTGGTGGGAAGATCAGAACGCTGGGAGGTAAGCATCATTTCCTTCCTCATGTTTTTATTTCTTCTCTTCTCTTCTACCTCGTTCACTCCCTCTCTTTCTCCTCTCTCTCTCTCTTTCTCCCTTTCTCCCACTCTCTCTCTTACACACACACACACACACACACACACACAGGTTCAGACATGCCACACACTGCTTTCTGTCACACCGTCTCTCCCCTCTTACTTCACGTTAGAACTCTCTTACTAGTTGTCCTGTCCCCCCCCAAACACACACACACACACACACACACACACACACACACACCCTTTGCTTGTTTTTCACTCACTTCTTTCTCACTCTTTTCTTTGTGGTGTCAGAGCTGTAAATGCCAAATGGCAGTTCTTAAGTCCTCCCCCCGTCATGTATTCCCCCAAACACACACACACACACACACACACACACACACACACACACACACACACACTGCCCCCCCTCTCCAATTACAAATACTATGTCGCTTCTCATAGATTCCTCTCAGAGCCTGTAAAAATACTCATCTTTGCATGCTGTGAAAACATACACACACACTCTGTCCCCTTCTCCAATTACAAATTCTACGTTGCTTCCCTTAATACTCCCCAGAGCCTGTAAAAATGCTTGTCAACCAACACACACACACATACACATACACACACAAACTCACACACACACACACACTCTTAAAAGCATTTAAAAGCAAACCACACTAACCAATTGTAAAGGACGCCTAGGTTGACCACATTTTTTTCCCCCTTTCGTTTTGATGAGACCTTAGAAAAGTGAGTCAGTCAGGCCATGTTATTGTGACAAGGTCAGTTTGATGTGGAGCAGAAATTGGAGCACGACTATTGAGTGTGCTTTGTTTATTATGGATGTTAACTGAATGGAAATGGCTTGTTAGGGAAGGTTGAAGTTCAGAAACTGAACTGTGTTGCTGCTGCATTTAGAGAGCCAGGGGGTTGCGGTGTGCACTGTGTGCAAAATGCACAGGCAAAGACGTTTACACGCAAGTGTACAGTCTTCTTAAACTTGGCTCACCTCAGTTGCGGCTAGACTAACAGGGCTAACATTACCTGAGACTAGACTACACTACACTAGCCTAGCCTTAATGGGGCTAACACTACCTGAGACTAGCCTACACTACACTAGCCTAGCCTAGCCTTAGGGCTAACACTACCTGAGACTAGCCTAGCCTACTCTACACTACACTACACTAGCCTGCCTTAAAAGGGCTAACACTACCTGGGACTGGACTAGCCTACACTACACTACACTACACTACACTACACTACACTAGCTTAGCCTTAACAGGGCTAACACCTGAGACTAGACTATACACTAGGCTAGCCTAGCCTAGTCTTAATGGGGCCTCTACCTGATCTAAGGCCTGTGACCCCTCTCCTGAAAAGCATCACATTCAGTCCCAGCTTCTCTCTTTCTCTCAATTCATCTCTCTCCTATTCCTCTCTGTCTCTCTTCTCTTTGTCTCTCTCCCACTCTCTCCATCTCTGATGGCGCAGCCCACCCCCCTCACTGTTTGTCTCTTGACTGCTTTCATGCGATTGTTTGTCACCTCAATGGGGAATCTGATACTTGTAAGCCAACAACACAACTGCTGTCAGTGAAAGAAAGAATAGTCAAGAAAGAAAGGGGGAGAGAGGGCTAGAACAAGAGCTAAAGAGGGAGAGCGAGAGGAAGAACAAAAGCTCCAGAGAAAGCGGAGTCATTGGGTTGGTAGGCATTGGTAGGGAAGTTCTACAATAGAATGGAAGAGTGTTCTTAGAATACACAAGACCAACGGCTGCAGTCATATTGTGCCTTATAGGCCAATTCAGACTGAAGATCCGAGACGAGACAAAATGGTTTTAGTGAGGAGTTGCGGTGGTGTGAACCAATCGTCACATGCCGTTGCTAGCAGTTGCAAGCTGTTGCAAAAGATTTAACATGTCAAATCGCAGTTTCTGAGTTTTAGAACATCGCTGTACACCGATTCATGACAAGACTTTCCTTTTAAAAATTCCCTGACAATGCCCAGAGAAACTAGCTTTCTGGCTAGTTGGCAAATAAAAGTTACCCTGTGTTGGTACAGTAAATGGCAAGGGGTCCAAAATTTTTTTGTGACTTATGAAAGTGAGTTGTGCTTTTTGATATGCACATGTATACACTTGTACCTATAGGTGTGTGTGTGTGTGTGTGTGTGTGTGTGTTTGTGTGTGTTTTGATGTGTGTATCCTGCGGCACTCCCTCCCGCCTGTGCGTCACCATGCTGGCGGGGAGGAGAGGGTTTTTATGACCGCAGAGAGAGCGAGAAAGAAAACCCTGATGACTAATACTGATCTATGTGTGGTGCCCTCACCTTGGACACACACACACACACACACACACACACACACACACACACACACACACACACACACACACACACATCAAAGGCCAGCCATCCTTGCATGATTAAGACGCGTATGAAAACAACAAAAAGAATACACACCAGAGCAGACAGCTGAAGGGTTTAGTTCTGATCACAAGTCACACCTGTCAAACACGCACACACACACTCACACACACATTTATACATCCAAGACTGTAGACATTTTAGGATGTCCCGAGTCACTATACTCAGCCATGTTTACTAAAGCTGCTATTTTCGAGCAAATGGGCAAAATCAAGACAACACTTTGTTTTGAAGAATTACCAATTGATGTTCTACACAATGCAAGATCTTTCATAAGATGGTTAATATTCTATATTTCTTTATCAAAAGTAATGTTTAACAAGCAGGTTAATAGTGCTTTATTTATTACGAATAATGTGTAAAAAGCAGTTAATCTAATATTGGGGACGAAATGACTGAATCTCTGCTTCACTGTCTCGTCTTTGGTCCCAGACGTCTGTCTCTAGCTCGCCATCACTCAGTGCATTTAGTCATGGAGAATAGGAACCACTAGCTTGACGGGAGAGGGAGAGGGAGAGGGAGATGAGACGGTGAATAGTCTCATAGGTAAGATAGTGATGCAACACAGAATAGTATCAGAGATTATTGTTTTGATAATAATCTGTGCTCAGACAGTCAATAGTCATCATGGTGTGTGTGTGTAGCTTTTAGAAACTAGACTAAATCAGTGGATTCATGCCAAAATCTCAGAGAGGGTAAGATAAGATCAGATAAGATAAGAGTCTGCCATCGTAGAACAACACTATTGAACTGGAGCTCTCTGATGAAGTTATCTGGGTACGAGCCGTCTCTCTCTCTCTCTCTCTCTCTCTCTCTCTCTCTCTCTCTCTCTCTCTCTCTCTCTCTCTGCACTCTTCTTTGCCGATTAGTGTTGTGTGGTTCATTGAGAGTGTGTTAGAACAAGCAAGAAGTGTGTGTGTGTTTGTTTTCAAGCCTTGGAAACCTTTCCCATTCAGTTTCGTTTACTGGAGGGCTGAAAGTGAGAGTGAGTGGTATTATTTTTACCACCTCAAGGTTCCTGAGAAAGGCACCAAAAAGGACTAATTTGCATGTGTGTGTGTGTGTGTGTGTATGTGTGTGTGGGAGGTAAGGAGGCCTACTGTATGTGATGTGTGACTTTCCGTTGTGTGTGATCTTGTGATGGTCATGACCCCTAAGGAGCATCAGCTTTCATTCTCGGCCCTTCTCAAGGAACTTGGGAATTGGGTGGCTGTTCTACTAAAAATCGTTGGATTTGCCACCGTTTCGTGGAACAATGCAGTTGGCTTTTTCCTTCTAGAAACGACGCATTTGTCTTTTTTCCCGCTAGAAAATGCTGAAAGTATCTGTCTATCTTACCAGGTTAACTTCGCCACAGACATCATTTCTCCAGTGTAGAAGGGAAAGTGCTTGTGATAACTTCCCCATTCTCCAACGTTAATTTGCTCCGATTTATGAAAATTAGGCTTATAATAAGCTACTGTTTTTTTGCTTGTTTGTTTGTTTTTTAATGAATCATACACTGTATTGGAGGAGTTAAATCTGTCCATCAAGTCCTTCTTTAGTCCTTGATAAATTCTGGCAATGGCAATTTTTCATACACAGACAGGTCAGTGTATTTTACATCAACTAAGGCAGGCATTTAACTACTAAGGGAGAAAAGAATGCCATTGATATGCCAGTTTGCGTGTGTGTGTGTGTGTGTGTTTTAGGGGTCCAGTCATAAAATCTGGATTGATTGTGCCAATATTGCCCCCCCAACACACACACACACCCCTCTGTGTCTCTTCTCACTGGCTTGGCATGTGGCATGAGAAAAGAATGAACAGACAAAGAGCTCTGGCATCCTTTCCCTTAACTAAACACCCCCATAACCCCACTGATTGTGTGTGTGTGTGTGTGTGTGTGTGTGTGTGTGTGTGCATGCGTGCGTTCTCAGTCAGTGACTCAGGGCTGATGAGGCCTTCCAACCTCTCTCACCCTGTAATTAAAGCTTAGCTCTGGTGAAAGGGGCAGTGTGTGTGTGTGTGTGTGTGTGTGTGTGTGTGTGTGTCGCGGCTGACTCATGCCTCATGCTGTCGTAGGCTATGATGCATACACTCTAGTGTTGCCCCTAGTCCCAGAGACCCAGCAGGGTTACACACACACACACACACACACACACACACACACACACACACACACACACACACACACACACACACACACAGGCATGCTATTACCCTTAGGGCAGCCTCTCACCTCCTCACAGTGAGTGAGTGCTCCATGTGTTCAGACAAGTCCTGTAAAGTCTGCCATTCTCTCACACACACATTCAGTCTCTCTTACACAAACACACACACACACACAGACAGGCAGACAGACAGACCAACACACACACACACTCTCTCAGTGCACCGACTGAAGCAATGGGCATTGTTGTCTGAGGAAGCACAAATGTGGTCTTAAACTCCACCACCCACAATGCCACAGTGCCCAGTGCCACTAATATTCTGCTCCATTATTACCCAGAATGCCGTGTAAGCCTTGTGCTTGATTAAAGCGAAAGACTGTGAAGTCTAATGGCGTAATAGCCCAATGAACACACAGAGATCTGACCACCATATCGGCAGTGTGCTGCCACAACATCTTAAATTGGCCAAGAGTGAGCTAACACTTCTGTGTTACTGGCAACCACTACAAAAGTCTGAGAATGTGACTTGGATTGTGTGTGTGGGGGGGTGTATTCCAGTGAAAGTTAGCAGCAGTACGGTGTGTGTGTGTGTGTGTGTGTGTGTGTGTGTGTGTGTGTGTGTGTGTGTTCTGTTATTTTCTCCACTCTCCCCCATTTTCCCATTGTGGTTCTCAGTTCCTGTTTTAGAGCTCTTTGTGTGTGTGTGTGTGTGTGTTGGCTGTGTTCCATGCACGTACATAATTTAAAGTTGGTTATGTGTGTGTTATTCCTTTATTTGTGTGTGTGTCTGTGTGTGTCTGTGTGTGTGTGCAACTTCACTGCTGACTCTTCAAAAGCCTGAATGGTGTCATAGATCACGGCTGTCATGACGACACTTTACTCTTCTTGTGATTCAATCGCTCACACATTCTCTCTCTCTCTCTCTCTCTCTCTCTCTCTCTCTCTCTCTCTCCTCCTTTTACCTTGTTTTTTCTGTTTTTTCTCACACACGCACTCATTCTCTGTCTTCTCCTTTTACCTTCTTTCTCTCTCTCTCTCTCTCTCTTCCCTTTTCTGTCCTTTGCCTCTTTCGCTCCTGCATCTCATTCAGTCTCCTGTCTTTTTCTTTCTCATTCTCTTCTTCCTGTCTCTCTCCCTCTTTTTTCTCCTCTCTCTCCGGTTCTCTCCATCCTCTGTTCCTCCTCTCATTCTCTGTGTGCTGCTTGGTGATGCTGTCTTCACTGACCCCCCCTTCCCCCTCCCCCCTCCCTCTTTTTTAATTAGACAACAAAACATAAAAAGTATGAATATTCATAAGGCTGGAACTCATTAATATGCACAATTATGCAAATCAGCAGGCAATTAAGCCACCTCTCTCCACAGATGCTGGGGAGCA
>JAODXP020000034.1:2587270-2594770 GCA_027497455.2 Sardinella longiceps
CTTTTCTTTCCTGCTTATTTTTTTCTCTCTATCCTCTTTGTGCATCTTATTCTAAAATCCACTTACACAATAATGGCCGTTTCCATAGGAGAATCTTTTTATTGTGTGTGTGTGTGTGTGTGTGTGTGTATGTGAGAGAGTGCACATGTGGAAAAGATAACAAAAAAAGATAAACAAAAAAAAAGTGTAGTGAGAATGTTCACGATGTGTGTGATGAATGAAAAAAGGAGAATGTGAGATGAACCAGTTAGTGCCGTTTGTGAGTTTCTGATTCTCTCTCTCTCACACACACACAGAGTGTGTGACCACTTGTGCTGCCCTTGGGGGTGAAACTGTGTGTACTTGTGTTATGTCCCGCAGAGCTGGTGCTCAATTCCTGTTTTTCACACGTTACTGAGCCAGACAAGTTGCCATTCACACACACACACACACACACACACACACACACACACACACCTACTCACTCACATAAATACATGTGCAGACATACTGTAGATACACACATAGATACACACTCACACACAAATATACAGTAAATATATGTGCAGATATACACTCTCACACTGACACACACATATAAATACAAGGGCACATACTGTGTCGCATGTCCTTGATGTCAGACGAATAGTCTAAAGATGTGTGTGTGTTTGTGCGCACACACATTGTTGTTGACTGTGTTTAGTACACTTCCACTAGGCTGATTACAGTGTTGAAGGCTCATGTTTGTTTGCTAGATGTGTCTGCCTGAGAATGCTCAAAAGCCTGCCATTACAATCACAAGTTCACTAGTTTACACCCAAAACCCATTTGTCTAATCACTTTTGTGCGTGAGATTTAGCACCCTGGGGTTACGCTTTGCTTCAAATGCTAAAGTAGGAGTTTAAGTGTGCGTCTGCTATTGAGAATGAACACTACAGCAATGACCAAAAATTCAAGAAACGTAGGCGTTCTTCTATCGAAAAAGATCAGAAAACAAGGCTACAAAATCTGTCCTTTAAGAATTTTTTGGTTCTCAAGTTTCTCTCTCTCTCTCCCTCTCTCCCTCTCTCTCTCTCTCTCTCTCTCTCTCTCTCTCTCTCTGTGTCTGTTGCAGGTGTACCCCACTTCCGGAGAGGACTACAGCTCTGATGGAGCAGGATATCCAACTTCTAAACCGGGCAGTGCATACCCCTCGCAGTACTACCTGACAGGTGAGCCACACACTCATGAGTATCAGTATGTGTAGAGAGAAAAGTGAGCTCCTGTGGACTGTGTCCCATCACACACACACACACACACACACACACTCATGAGTACCAATCACGTTGGCCAGTGGAGCCGCCAGCAGCAAACAAGGACAAACCAGCGTTGAAAGTCCTTTGCTGTGAGATCCAAATCTACTATCTTTCTCTCTCTGTCTTTCTCTTTCCATCTCTCTCCCACTCTCTCTCTCTCTCTCTCTCTCTCTCTCTCTCTCTCTCTCTCTCTCTCTCTCTCTCTCTCTCTCTCTCTCTCCATCACTCTCTATCTCTCTCTCTCCTTCCACACACACACACACACACACACACACACACACACACACACACACACACACCTCCATCTCTCTCTGCTCTCAGTAAGTCAGATTGAGTTTCACTCCGTTGTCTCCACCACCTTCAAAGCAGTCCCACAGTTCACATCAGGCCTGCGCTCCACAGGGCTCATATGGCCTGCTGTGTGTGTGTGTGTGTGTGTGCATGCGCGTGTGTGTGCGTGTGTGTGGATGGGATGAGACTCAGTAAATGAGAACAAGACTCTGGAAGTGTGTTTGTGTTTAAACATGAACTTTGCGAGTGTGGGTGTGTGTATGTGCGTGTCTGCATGCACGTGTTGGGATTGAGAGGTATTGCAAATGTGTTGGCTGCCATTGACCCTGCACTCGTGTGTGTGTGTGTGTGTGTGTGTGTGTGTGTGTGTGTGTGTGTGTGTGTGTGTGTTTTGGCAGAGGGCGTGATGGATATGTGGGGACAACCAGGCTACCCTGCTGGCCTCCTGCAGAACTCTCCCCATATTGCCCAGCCAGCCCCCTACAATGCAGCCAACCCACAGGACAGACTGGTAACTACCCTACGTGTGTGTGTGTGTGTGTGTTGGTTATGGTGCACCTGTGTTTGTGAAACGCAACTTCTTGCCCTCCACCATGTTTGCTCATGTCAGTGTGTCAAAGTGTACTCCAGCTGTGTGTGTGTGTGTGTGTCTGTTTGTGTGTATGTGTGTGTGTGCACGCACCTCTCCATTTCCAGATATATTAATGAAATTAGTGTGTGTGTGTGTGCGTGTGTGTGTGTTTGTGCACTTTTGATTGGGGCTGCCATCAATGTGTTCAAATCGGTCTTTATTTGCAATGATGCTATGCAAAATACCCTTAAAGCATGAAGAAAACTTAAAAGAACTAGAGAACCTTAGGCCTAAAGCATGAAGAAAACTTAACTTAAAAGAACAAGAGAACCTTAAAGCATGAAGAAAACTTAAAAGAACCTTCTATTATTAGAACCAGACCAGACAGCAACAGTAGAATATGACGTTAGTAGAACAAGGGCACATGGAGTTAATAGAACAAAAGAACATGCAGTTAGTAGAAAATGACGTTAGTAGAAGGGAAGATGGCGTTAGTAGTAGAAGGGGTGTGCGTGTGCGCGTGTTTGTGTGTGTGTGTGTGTGTGTGTGTGTGTGTGTGTGTGTGTGCTGCATTAGTAGTAGTTGGGGAAGATGGCATTGTTCGTGGCCCAGAAATCCAGGTTGAGACTGTCTGGGCTCCCGGAGTGGTGAGACACGTGCAGCAGCAGCAGCATCATAGATACCCAATAAATTAGGTCTGTCTATGTCCTATGCCACGACCTTTGACCCAGCAGCCTTAATGCTGAGCACTGACCTCTCCGTCTGTGTCACCACACACACACACACACACACACACACACACTAGGGACTTAATCCCTCGCCCACGCCAAGACTCTCCTTAATCCTATTGCTCTCTGCATGCACCACATTAGGGTGTGTGTGTGTGTGTGTGTGTGTGTGTGTGAGTGGGCCTGCACCACATTAGGGTGTGTGTGTGTTTCTATTTGTGTGTGGACATGGACCACTTTAAAGTGTGTGTTTTTATTGCATGTGTGTGAATGTGTGTGTGTTCATGTGTAGTCTTGTGTGTGTGTGTGTGTGTGTGTGTGTGTGTGTGCCTGCTCGCCCTTACTGAAGTCTATGTGCTGTGCTGTGTTGTGTCAGCAGAAGAGACAGCCCCCTCAGAACTACCCACTGCAGGCAGGAGACATGAATGGCTACCACCCCTCTCCATACGGGATGCCCAACGGAGCAGACGGCATTATGGGTAATGGAGTTTTTCATTGCTCAACAGTCACAGACATGCTCTTATGTCTGTAGTTTATGCTCTTATGTCTGTAGTCTGTCAGAGCATAAAACTTAGTCCAGTGTAGTCTTGTATGGCAATTATACTTATTATAACTTTGGATTTCTCTTCTTCCCTCTATCTCTCCTTCTATCTCTCCTTCTCTCTCTCCTTCTCTCTCTCCTTCTCTCTCTCTCTCTCTCTCTCTCTCTCTCTCTCTCTCTCTCTCTCTCTCTCTCTCTCTCTCTCTCTCAGCCAGTAGAGGTGCTGCTCCAGGGAGCTCAGGTGATGAGATTGGGAAGGCGTTGGCATCGGTGAGTCCGACTTGCGTGCACGCGCGCGTGTGATGCATTCATTTATGCCAGCAAGTCTGTAAATAGCCTTGTAGGTCAGCTGTGTGTAATCTAGTCTGCAGACAGTCCTATGGTCTATATGCTGCCCTGACCCAAAGCCTGCGTGTGTGTGACTAGGTAGCTGTCTAGGAGTTGGCATGCCGAATGTGTGTGTTTGTGTGTGTGTACAAGTGTGAGAGATCCCACTAGCAGTTAGACTGAAAGATTTGGGCTAATTCTAATTTAGCGGAGGGCCTATCTGCCCACCCCCCTATGACACTCCACAAGTGTGTGTCACGCTTACACACACAATGTAAAGTATATGTAAGTGTGTGTGTGTGTGCTCGTGTGTGCATTTGCATACGTGTGTGTGTGTGTGTGTGTGTGTGTGTGTGTGTGTGTGTGTGAACACAGTGTGATGGTGCCTAATGTGTGCTCTGTTTGTGTTGTCTCCCCTGCTCTCCTCCTCCTGTGTGGAACAGATCTACCCATCGGACAGCAACGCTGCCAGCTTCCCCTCCACTCCCCCAACACCAGTGGGATCCGTCGGATCTCCTCAGGCCATGTCAGGTGTGTGTGTGTGTGTGAGAAAGAAAGAGAGAGAGACTGTGTTATAGGTAAATGTGTATGTGTGAGAGAGGAGAAGAGACAGGGGGAGAGAGATTGTATGTAAGTGTGTTTGTGATTGTGTATGCAAATGTGTGTGTGTGTGTGTGTGTGTGTGTGTGTGTGTGTGTGTGTGTGCATGTTGCTGCTGTAGCTGTGCAGTGCCCTCTGCTGGCTGAATGGAAGAATGCTCCTGCGGTCCAACCTAACCAAAGCTCTGAGACACCAGACCAAATACTCAGCCTCAGGCCACATTAGAGCACCTACTGTAGTCCAACATAGCAACTTCACACATTCAGACACACTAGACTATGTAAGAGACGTAAAGGGACACATGTGTTAGTAAGAGTGTTTGTTTTGGATAATGTGTGCTTTAACCTAACCCTCATTGATCTGTGAGAAGAGAGGAAGAGGGTCTGGGATGTGGTTGTCTTTGTCAATGTGCAATACTTACTTTTCTCTCTCTCTCTCCCTCTCCCTCTCCCTCTCCCTCTCTCTCTCTCTCTCTCTCTCTCTCTCTCTCTCTCTCTGTAGCCTCACAGTGGTCCAGGTCCTCTGCTCAGGCCACACCATCTCCCAGCTTTGAGGGCGGCATGCAGGTACACACTCACACACAGTTTCTCTCTCTCTCCCTCTCACACACACACGCACACACACTCTCTATCCCTCACTCACAGATGCCACATACACACACACACACACACACACACACACACACACACACACACAGACACATACACACACTTTCCATCTTTTCAAGTTGCATTGTAATACATCACTACCTTCCCAGCTTTTTCCCTCTCCTACTTGACCCACTTAAATCCCCTGACTGACTGTGTGTGTGTGTGTGTGTGTGTGTCCTGTAGGCCAAAGGGGACAGTCTAGAGGAGGCCCTGACAGTGATGGGGGGTCATGCAGGGGTCGCCCCCGCCGACCTGGTCAATCTCCTCAACCCCGCTGCTGGATCTAACGCCGCCTCCAGCCTCCTAACGCAGGCTTTCAACCTCGCTGGACGCATGGTGAGGACCTACTGTACACCTCTGTGTGTGTGTGTGTGTGTGTGTTTGTGTGAGAAAGAGAGTGAGAGTGAGTGAGTGCGCGTGAAGTCCTCCTAACACAGGCTTTTAGCCTCGGCGGACACATGGTGAGGACCTACACCTGTGTGTGTGTGTGTGTGTGTGTGTGTGGTCCTCCGCACGGTAATGTGTTTAATCCTTCTCTCTCTCCCCGCTCTGTTCCCCAGCTGCCCAATCACCATGACAACGGCGCTGGGCAGGCACCTAGTGGCGCTCTCTTCCTGCACAACCCCGGAGCCCCACCCACCTCCCTGCCCGAGGGCTTCAACGGTGAGAGGCACACACACACACAGGCGCACACACTCTCAAAACCTCAGGGCTTCCCCTAGCTCCCTGACTGAGGGCTTCAATGCTCAACGCTCAAAAACACACACACACACAGATGCACGTTCACATACAAATCCTTTGAGCCCCCCAACACACACACACACACCATCACATACATACAAAAGTACACATTCACCTACTGTATACATGCACACTAACACACACTGAAACTGTTGAGCACAAACGCACAAATGATAAGTCTATGCACAGAACCTAATGGTGCCTATTTCAGGTGAACATACACACATAAATCCAATCCTTGCACTGTCTGATGTGTGTGTGTGTGTGTCTCTCTCTCTCTCTTTCTCTTGGTGTGTGTGTGTGTGTGTGTGTGTGTGTGTACACCACAGGTGGTCATCTGCGCTCCAGCCAGTCCTCTACCAGTCTGGACATCAAGCGAGAGGACAAGGAGGACGATGAGAACTCCTCCCTCAACGACAAGTCTGAGGACGAGAGGAGAGATGCTAAACTGGCCCGCTCTAGAAGCAGGTACACACACATAATCATACACACACATACACATACACACACACACCCGCACACTCACACACACACAATGAATGTGTATGTATAGTGGAAAAGCATGGTATAAGTAATGTGCACACACATACACTCAGTCACTCACTCACTCTGAAGTTGTAGTTGTATGTATGGTGCAATGATTGCCATGAGTGACGTGCTTACATGCGTGTGCATACATATACACACACGCGCGCGCACACTGTCATGAATGTGTATCTCTAGTATATAAGCATGGAATGAGACAAACACACACACTCACAGACGGTGTTATGAATGTGTATTATAGTATAGTATAATATAGTATAAAGGCATGGTATGAGTCTATCTCTCTCTCTCTCACACACACACACACACACACACACACACACACACACACACACACACACACACACACACACACACACACTCACAGACTGTGCTAAGAATGTGTATTTACTTATAGTGCAGTATAAAAGCATGGTATAAGTCATACACAGAATTAGAGATGTGGTGGCAGATTGAAGCTGAGAGCTAGTGTTTGTGTTTGTTGTTAAAAGAGAGTGGTGATGTTTGTGTGTAATGAGCTCCTGTTGAAAGAGAGGGGTTGTGTTTTTGTGCTCCTTTTTAAATAGAGAGGCTTTTTAAAGAAGAGGGGTTTTATTTGCATGTGTGTGTAGCAAGTTATTGTGTTTAAGGGCTGCGGTTTTATTTGCACGTGTGTGTGTGTGTGTGTCACACACTTCTGTTTAAAACAAGGGGCTTATAATTGTGTTTTTAAAAGACTGCGGTTGTATATGCACGTGTGTGTGTGTAACGTGCTCCTGTTTAAAGCGAGGGATGTATAGTGTGTTGTTCAAAAAGCGGGGTTGTGTTTGAGCGTGTGTGTAACACGCTCCTGTTGTCATACTGCCCCGTTTGTCACACTTGTTTCAGACCTCAACCCTTCCCTCTACACAGCAACTCTACCCACTCAGACTCTGGAGCCGAGTAAGTTTACACACACACACGCACACATACACACAAACATGTATGTGTGAACAATTTTCTACGCAAAACTCCCTGTTGCAGAAATAAGCCATTGTTTGTTCAAGCTCAGGTGTCTCACACACACACACACACACACACACACACACACACACACACACACACGTACAGAGATGAAAGGGGTAAAGAAAGTGTTGGTAGCCAATAACATGTGCCCCATTGATGCCCTGGATCATATGCAGTCGTTCAGCACAGTATCAACCTGTTAGCTGTTTGTCCAACTGCACTCCCTCAGCTGCGGCTAATCACATAC
>JAODXP020000034.1:2599770-2632270 GCA_027497455.2 Sardinella longiceps
TACAAGCAGTGCAAATATCTGGTGGCCCCTGACCCATTCTCTCTCTCTCTGTGTGTCTCTCTCTCTCTCTCTCGTTCCTCTGCCATGGCTGTGTTGGAGTGAAGTTGCTTATTGTAGATATGAAGCAGTAATGTGAGTGTGGTGTGTTCTGACTGCGAGTTCTGACTGTGTGTCTGTCTCTCCCTGTGGCTGTAAAGAGAGAAACCTGAACCCCAAGGCAGCCTGCTTGAAGCGCAGAGAGGAGGAAAACCCTGGCAACCACATGTGATTCTCAGGTAGGTGTGTGTGGGTGTGGGTGGGTGTGTGTTTTGAAGCTGTGGTTGCTTGTCTGTACCAGTGGGCCTTAAAGCTCAGTGTGTTTCTACTGTCTGGTCTGTCCTGTGTCCAGTGTGCTCCTCAGCTCTCCTCTCCTACTCCCTGTTTCTTCCACCACTCCATCCACTTTTCCTCTCCTCCCTCTGTCCTTTTTCTACCCATCCCCTCATCCCTCTCTCTCGTCCATTTTTCCTCTCCACTCACCTCCTCTTCTTTCTGTCTGTCATCCCTCCTTCCTCTCCTCACCCCCTCTTCTCTCTCATCCCTCCTTCCTCTCTACTCATCCTGTTCTCTCTCATCCCTCTTTCCTCTACTCATCCTCTTCTCTCTCTCTCTCTCTCTCATCCCTCCTTCCTCCCTACGCATCCTCTTCTCTCTTTTTCTGTCTTTCTCTCTCCCTCACCCCTCCTTCCTCTCCACTCATCCCCTCCTCTCTCTCTCTCTCTCATCCCTCCTTCCTGTACTCATCTTCTTCTTTCTCTCTGTGTCCAGGTTGTCTTCAGGAGGCAGCGCAGCTGTGGCCTTAATGACAGCAATCATCTCAGCTAGCAGACATGCATCTACACTGCCACCGTGTGTGTTAGACAGACACACACACACACACACACACACACACACATATATATATATATATATACACACACAACCATACACTTGTTCAAAACTGACATGTTGACCACGATCTACACACTGAGCATTGAGTATCCCTACAAGTGCTCATACTGACACAGATATATACTCAACACAAACACAAACACAAACACACACACACACACACACACACACACACACACACACACACACACACACACACACACACACACACACACACACACACACACCCCATGGCCCAGTGTCCGTTGTCCAGTGCAAAAAAATGACTCACTCTGAGAGAGACTCCAGGTGCACTGGCAGAAGAGGACTTACAGTAACGGATGACTTTTTATGGGATATTTTTGTATGAAAATGGAAAAGATTTTCCTTAAGCAAAAGACAGAAACTAACACAAAACCAGGACATTTTGATCTTCTTTCTTCGCTCTCTTTGGGATGGAACAAAATGCTGACAAACGACCGAGGGCTTCCAGAAGAGGAGGCACCATCAGCTGTGTGTGTGTGTCTGTGTGCGTACGTGTGTGTTTGTGTGCATATTATGGGTTAAGCAAGTCTAGCAAGTAGGTAGCAAATTGTGTTATGGCATCCATACATAGAGACACACACACACACACACACTATCTGTCACACACACACACACACACACACACACACACGTTACCATTTTTTGGAGGATGTCCGAGTGTCCTGAGGGGATCATGGGACTGCTTTTGGAATGAGTTACATGTCAGGCCTTCTTTTGATCACAGCCCCGCCCCCACATAAGCCCTCACCCAATCAGACTCCTGTCCAATATGAACCGTCTCATCTCCACCAATACCAATGGTCAAACTGCTCAAATAATCATACATTTCTACTGGACTATTGGCCACTCTGCTCAAATAGTCACATATTTCTATTGGATTATTGGTCAAACTGCTCAAATAGTCACATATTTCTATTAGACTATTGGTCAATCTGCTCAAATAGTCACATATTTCTATTGAAATTCTGTAAAGCAGTCTGAAAATGATCCCCAGTGTTGACCTTTATGTGAGGGTGGGCATTGGTATTGTAATCATATCAACTATAGCAATATTAGTCTATAGTTCTCCATATCTGCCCACGTGTGGTCACCAGTGTGGACAGACAGACGGGCAGCAGCAGCCCACGGGCCACACTGCTTGTGGACCACATGAGACTGCAGCCGGCCGTTAGAGAAGGCCTGGTCTAGTCAGACAGACAGACACAGACAGACAGACAGACAAAAGCCTGTTCCATACTGGACTGGCTGCTTACTTATTGCTGGCCAAATAAGGTGAGGATGCATCTGGTAGGCCAGGAAAGACAGACGTGTATGTTATTGCAAACTCAGGTGGCTATTGTGGGATGCCCATGCAGTCTGTGTGGGCATGCTGGGGGGCACGCATGAGTTTGGCCTCAGACGGATGACTGCTCTGGGTGCCATCTTCGTTATGATGCCACTCTCAGCCTCCTCTTCTATTGGCCGATTTTAGCCAGGGCCATATAGTTGCTTTGTGATAGGACAGGAGGGAGGTAGTGGGTGGGGCTGAGTGTACTGTCTGTTTAGATGGGAAAGCCTCTGGAGGTCCTCAGGGGGAGAGGAGGACAGAGCTCAACTACCCCCCCTTGTGGACTGGATCAACTAGGTCATATGCTGCCAGACTGAGCAGTCCAGCTTAGAGAAAAGTAGAATACCTTTTTTTCTTTGTTTGTTTTTTTCCCTTGTCATCTCTTTCCAACAATTTGCAAAAAGGGTTTTGTTTTTAATGAAAGGACCCAATAACGTGTAAGTAACTTGATTACAATTTGTACTTTGTATTTCCCCCCCTTTTTTATACAATGATTTCCCTCATGTTTGTGAGTTACCTTTCTGATTGTGTTTTTTTTTGTATGAACTACATTTGTTCATTTGTTTCAAATGTAATGTGTAAAGGCTGATATGGATGCCAGAACAAACCTGTTTCTCTCTGCTCTCGCTGTCCACCTGTGACTGAGTGGCTGACTGGCTGGCTGGCTGGCGTGAGGGAGGGAGGGAGGAACCTCCTAGCTAAAATCTGAGATTTTGGAGTAGAAATGCGTGCCAGTGCAGCCAGCCCTTTCCAGTGAATAGCAGTAGCACTGTTTTGCTAAATAAAAAGTGTGCTTTTGCTTTTGAACTGTTTTCCACAATGTAATGAGATGTCAACAACCCACCCTAAATCTTTCCCAAGCCCAAAAGCAACAGAAAACGCATTGCTATCAAACCTAAAACAAACAAAGCCCTTTTTTTTTATTGGAATGGGACCCCTGCGTACTTGTGAGTATGTGATGTTAAGAGGGAGGTGCTCTATAGGGTCTTGGCCTTGTTTTCTGCAATGGACAGGACGGGACGTTTTTTTCCTGCGTTGCTCTTGCAGACTAGAGGCAGTATTGTAAGCTTCCACTGGGGGCAGCAGAGTGTCTCTCTGGGGCTCTGGGAGACAGCTAGAGCCCCCTGACAGGGGAAGCTTATTGGCTGGACTGCAGGGCGAGATGGCTGGGAGTTCTAGAACGGACTCCTCCTGCCAATCAGGCTTCATGGCCATCTTCCACTGGCCCCGCCTCCTTGCTTCTCCAACTTCCCAGTGGAATGGAAGAGTGGACATTTAACCAGTGCCTCAGATTCTCTTATTTCAGTTCAGTTCAGTTCAGTTTGGGATCTTCCTTTTTTTTCTGTTTGCTTTTTGGGGATGGGAGGGGAGGGGAGGTGGGATTAGATGGAATGTTACACTTTTGTTGATAATTCAGAACATTTCATAGCTTCAGTGATCTGGAGCCGTAAAGAGAGACACAGATTTCTAATAACAATCGAACAATGGTTGCATCAAACTTGGCATTGGTTCAAGGAAATGTTAAAAGCACAAAATGAAATGGTAAAACAATTTCCTTCAAGTCCTAGCATTATCACCACATTATCCCAAACATAACAATTGGATCACAAAAACCAGTGACAAACACCCCTAATTGGTCTCCTAAACCAAGTCACCACCTGCTAAGGCCTCAGATGTGCCATTTGTTTACCATGTAGCATCTTAAATGTCAGGCACAAAGTTGCTTGATTATGATGATCACATTTAGAGGCCTAGTTAATAACACACCTTCCAGACTTCTCCCTCAAACCTCCACTATGGCCTTTCACAATAGAAGTGTTGTGAAGAGGATGCCCCCTAGTGGCGGTTTAGTGACTAGCTAATGGCACAGATACAGGTGGCTCTGAATGTACTCCTCTCGCCCACTGCCATCTCCACAAGCTGGACAGTATTTGAATTCTGCAGGTGGCTGGTCGTGCCTCATGGTTTCCTGACACGTTTGCTCACCACAGTGTCGCATTTGGCCATTTGACTGCGTCCGGGCACATAGCTGCCAGCAGGACTAAGTGCAGGTGCTCTTCTACTGGGGAGTGATTTCAAGGACACAAGTTGTAGTGCCCACCTGCCTGCCACACCATGCCATCAAAGCGGTCCCTTAAACCACGCCAAGCCAAGCGATGCAAGTGAAATCTGCGGTCTCTTATGCACTGGGGATAGATTGCTATATTGTCCTCAAAACGCCTCCAGGCAGACTTTTTAAAAATGTAGTTATTGAGTACATTCATGTATATAACGTAGCAATAAAAGTGCCATTTTTAATAACAGAAATATACATTTTTCAATGTCTGTCTTTTGGAACTTGTATACCTGAATAAAAAGAAAACAATGTAATAAAGCGTTTAAACTAGACTTTATTTGCCAGTATTTATTTTTTCCTTTATTATTCCTGATTCAAGTGCGATAAAATGATTCTTGCGGGGTTCTTAAATTAGCATACTATGCATACATAAACAAAATAAAACAAATAAATGTGTTGCATTAATAAAGATGGCAGAAAGAATAACATGAATCGAATTAAACATAAAATGTCTCATATCTATAGGCCTTTAAGAGCCTTTGAGTTCTAAACCCCTTGTCCATGCAACTTCTATGCTTCATAGCCTTCTGTTTTCATATCATTGAGGCCCAATTCCTCATTCTGCTCAAAGGTACGGGTGTACTTCTCTGTCTTCATCTCTGGGTCCGGTTCTGGGGCAAACACGTTCTGAATGTAACTGTTGCCAGCCGGGTCGTCGAGGACGAGATGTGCGTGCTCCTCTCCGGTCACAATCCTGTCGAGTTTATCCGCGAAGGATTTTAACTTGTCAGTGCGGTCAGGCACAGAGCTATCCCCGCAAGAGAACGGGTTCTTCGTGACCAGTTCTTTGATGTCTTTCAGGAGACCCTCCACGGTGGTAAACTTCCCGGCGAGCGCAGCCATCCCAAGCTCGAAATCCAGCTCGGGGATGAGAACGCTGCAGGTCTCGGACTTCAGAAGGTCCCTTGACATGTCGATAGGGTTCGTCAGGTGAAGCGTTATTCTAGTCCCTAGGTCCTCGGTCGCACCGCCCGATTTGACTTCGTTTGTTCGGTTTCCACAGCTGTCACAGTTCGTGGCCATGATGATCACCTCCTTAAAATGCGGGATCTGCACCAGTTTCATGTTGGTATGGGCCGGGGCGTTGCAGGCTGGGCAGTTGGTGTTGAAAACCAGGACCTCGTTTCTCAGGCTTTCCAAGTCGTTGGTAGTTTGCTCAAGTGGCTCGTTTTCTTGTATTCCCAGCACAGCATTCTGTTGTTCAGTTCTCTTGTAGCGAGTAACGATGAGATCCGGGTCGGCATTCGGTGCGCATAGGTTCTCTATGAAGCTGTTCCCCGAGGGATCATCAATGACCACTGTAAACTCACTCTCCACGTTCTTCACTGCCTTCAACTTCGCAATAAACTCGTCGATTTTGGCAGCAACGTCTGGGTCCGTCGCCCTTCGCACTACTTGGTCTTGTTCAAGTCCAGCCACTGCACGGTCAATGAGCCCCTCCACTGTTGTCAAACAACCTTTTTGAGTGAACGCTGGGATTTCAAAATCCAACTCGGGTATTCGTGTGGTTGCGCTGTCCGACTTCACTACCTCACGGTTCATGTCCATTTTTGCCTTTAACTTCAATGCGTATTGAACGCCCTGGTCCTGGATCCTCCCAGCCGACTGAATCTCAGTGTTTGACCAGTTACAATGAGGACAGGTAAATGAACTGATGATGATCTCTTTAAAGAAAGGGATTCTGGTCAGAAGAAGTCGAGTTGATCCATTTTTGTAGCAGTTCATGCACAGGCTCTCGATAATAGTTGGCTGCATGTCATCTTCCTCAGCATTTATGTCCTTAAACACAGGACCCCCATTCACACATTCGCCGTCGACAACAGACATTGTGTTAATTCTGAATGATAACTTTGACAAACAGACCTTAACTGATTATTTGGCTGTTTTAGACCCGTATTTTCGAAATTGCTAGAAGTTTCTTGCGTGCCCCTCACACATGGCCGTCGTCGTACCTTGTGTGCGTCATGCCAAAACGCCGGAAGATGTCGACATTTGGCGACAATCACAGACAACTTCGTTTGTAAAAATCATGGTAAAAAAAAAAAGTTCTCTGGAGAAAAGACATACGATATGCCCACAATCTACTCAGTATGTAGTAAGCAGCTCCAAGACAGTGCCTCTGAAAACATATTTAACAATAATGTTGTCTTATTTTCACATTATTATTTTTTTATGCCGTCTCCCTTAGAACTTTTATTGTTGTATAGCTCTACTCAACTTCCGGAAGCTATCCTGTCGTCGTACACTTCACATGCGCACAGTGTACAATCTCTCAGAGTTCTGTTTAGTAAGCTAGCGGTAGCTCATACGCGAAGCTCCAAGATGATCGGCAAAATTGTTGGAGAGAAGTATATTTCTATCCTCAAGACGTGGTAAGACGTTAACAAAAGTATATGGTGTGCTATGTTTACTGCTATGAGCTTAAATTTTCGGATTACCATGGCTATGCCCTTCTTTCGACCTAGCCAACATTAGCTTATGGTATGGCTAAAGCAATAGCTCACTGCTAACCATTACAGAAGTAAGGTCGCAGACCTGACCAATGTTAAGTAATATTAAACAACACTTACTTTAAAATTGGGGACGTTATAACTTGACTACCATTAAATATTGTGAGTGCAGTGTTGTCTTTATGTGATGGACATTTCATACTGCTCGGCTAGCTTACTGAGAGCAACCAGTAACGTTACCAACCTGACATTGAAGAATGCTAACGTTAACAATAGTTAGCATAATATAGTGCAACATTCAGTACGGTTGCTGCTTTTCTTTTCTTATTCTACGGGTGTCTGTCATTTCGACGCATTTAGGTCATAAATTGTTGTTCCTATGTTGTAATTATAGGTTGTTCACATCCTAGAAGAAGTGTGTTTGACCTAAGGCGTGATATTCTCTCTCGCATCCAGGATTCCCACTTTGGCAGTCTGGGGTGGCGTTGGTGGAGTCGCACTCGTCCATTTCACAGACTGGAGGTTGTTCCTGGACTACGTGCCCTACGTCAGCGGCAAATTTAAGAAGGACGAGTAGAGACTGTCCACATTATAGAGGAGGCTAAATGTCTGGGTGGGTGACCATGAATGTCAGAAAAAAAACAAGTAGGCCTAGGCCCAACGTAAGCGCGACATCTAACGTTAATGTTATAGTATAGTCTAACAAGGGCGAGTAAATAGCTTGTGTGACTAACGTTATAATAACAACTCATCGCCATTTGACATGGTGTTCGCTATTATCACAGCAATGATCATAGCTGTTTTAGGCTTATCTCACACAGGTTGTATTTTTTATTATACTTGGTCCCATATGTTATCACCAGCCTTTTCCTAATACTTCCGTTTGAATATTAATGCATAACATGCAGTCTGTCGACATTGGTATACATATACTTGCATTGTTTTAATCAGGTTAATGTATTGCTGAAAATGATAACTTGCAACACTCATAATTAGTTTTCTTGTTGCATGCAAAGCCAGACATTGACAGAGACAGACAGAATTCCACTCATTGGATATGTCTAAGCTTCCATACGGTCTCTATAGGCATCCTCCTCCACATTTGCTCATTTTAGTGACCCATAACTGGCTACGTAATGCAGCAACTGGCCAGGTAACTCCAACCTGTGTTTTGTAGAAGATCAGTTGTGTGGTGAGATTTTAAAAGTACCAGTCTAATATGATTGAAGGAAAAATCCAGAGTGAATTCAAGCATAGCCCTGCCGAACGAGCCTGCTAAACGCACTAGTTAGCGAGTGGAACAAAATAATTTGGAACAGCATAGACCGAAGGCAAACGCAGAAACGAACAAGCACCTTACACTGAATCAATAGTACCTCATTATTCGAAACTGAAAGTAAGATCTGAGATTCCTTTGACTCAATGTAACGCGTTATGCATTTGGGTTAGGTCTATGCTTTTCGAAATTCCTTCATTCCATCCGAAATATATTGCTGTTAAAAGGCTTGTGCAATTGGGCTATGCTTAAACTTACTCCGGAGCTACCCTTTAATGATTCCCAGCTTGCTTTGAAAGGCGTGTGCGGAAAGGTTGCCCTATGATGATGTCACATGTTGTGTCAGTTGACCCAGTCTCTGGACTAGCACTCACTGGCTGAGCATCAATGTCCCCACTGAGCCCTAAGCTCTTAAAAACTTTCAAGGTTTATTCTGGTCTTAGGAGTCTCTAGGATGAAATTAAATGGTTGACACCCAAATTTTGACAATTGGTCTTGTCTCAGCTACTTGGCTGGCTGTGTGCATGCACTATTCTGTCCTTAAACTCTCAACATTTGTTTTAAAAACCATAAAAACTCTGAGTGGTTAGTGGTGGCGTTGAGGTTCCAAAACTAGTATACTATTGTAGAAATACTGTTCCTCTTGTATTTTATTTGGCATTTTGTAAATCCTATTGCTTTGGCTCTGAAAACCGCTGATACCACTCCACACCCCATGCTACAAGTAAATAAAGGAACATCGGCATCAAGTTGTGGAGTGTGCTACTTTTCCAATTCAAATACGACAATATGAAGTTTATACACAGTTGTAAGGTATCTTGACACAATGGTTCAGGAATTTACAAAATGCCAAATAAAATGCAACAGTTTAACGATGATGCTTGTTTTGGGACAGCAATCAACACCACAAACCACGCCCTGAGTTGCACAGTTTTTAAAACGAACATTTAGAGTTGTTTTAAGGACAGGATTGTATAAGCACATGGCTATCCATTATGAAGCAGACCGGGAGGATTTTAAATAAGCCAAGTAGCCCAGACAGGAGCAATGGCTATTTCTAATATATCATAGATAGATTCATCATAGATATCTAAGAAAAGGGGCTAAAAGTGCTAAATACCAGAATATACCATTAATTGGCATGAATCAGAATTCTTGATTGGTTGGTTCAGGTCTGAAGGTTCTGTGGTGTGAAAGCGGTTTGGAGTTGACATGTAGTGTATCTGCATTACTCCCTAAGCACAGGGTCAGTGGTGTTAAGGAGACTGTAAACTCCTGTGCACAGGGCTTTGCCCGCGCGTTTTGCGCATAGTGCGCCCCGCAACAATCTGGTATACTTTCCCCCCAGCAGTTTAGATGCGCGTCAGGGTCCTGTGCCCGACAGCAGCAACACAGTTCAGTTTCTGAACTCCAACCTTCAATGGCAAGCTATTCTCGTTCAGTTAACATCTATAACAAACAAACACACTCACCAGAAACTCTTGGGACACATCCAGCTTACTCCACAAATTAATACTAGTGAACAGTTTTACGGGCTTGCGGGAGTGAGTGTACGGTGTGTGCGCTGTATTTTGCGCGCGGTTATAAAATGAAGGAGGTACACACGTGCATGCGCGGGTCGCAAAAATGACTCAAATCTTGTCATGCGCTTGGTGCGCATCAAGTGCGGGCGTGCGTGGGTGTATACCAGTGCGATTACTCTGATCAGTGGACACTGCTCTACAGGTCTCTGTTTATGTGTTGACATACACAAGGGCTTTTTTCCCCAACAATATCACCACTTGGAAAGAATGGTGGTAGCAAAGTGCTTAAGGAACATGGGTAGCATGCTAGCAGCCTGCTTTGTAGGTTTGAATCCCGCCTGCCACCATTGTGCCCTTGACCAAGGCACCTTGGCTGACTAATTGATAAATGACCAATGTAAGTGGATTTGGATAAATGTGTCCGCTAAATGCAGAAATTGAATTGTTCCTTTATCAAAGGCAGTCCAATTGAATACAAAAATCCTTCTCTTGTTGTGTTCCTATGTTCCATGTTATAAATGTCTGTGTTCTCCTCTCTCCGTAGACTGGGCCTCTTTGGAGAACATCACCACATCTGACAGATGCCTGGACTTCCCCTGTTCTTCATCGGACGAGATGGAACAGACTTGCCATGCTCTCATGATTGAAAAATATAATATTTATAAATCTATTTTGTACTTTTTATTTTTTTCGTTGCCATACATCTATGGGTGCGGTTGTGGCGATTGATGTGGAAGCGGACCTGTGGTACCTTCCTATTCTTCTTATCCATTAAATGATGTTAATTTCAGACCACTTGTGTTCCATATTGATCTGCTAAACTAGACTATGGCTGTCCTATGGCAGTGGTTCCTGGATGTAAGGGATGTTGGCTGGCAAGATGGGTTTAAGTGTTAGGGGAAAAGGCTGCTCCTATGAGTAAGCTATGACTGACTGTGAGCTTTGTGTACAGTTACTGTACACTACTGTATACTACTGTAGTCTTGACAGTTACACGTTTTACTTCCATCCTCCACTAGAACTTAATCTCCTGTGTAATGGGCTTGCGTTTGTCTGCATTGACAGTCATGGGACTTGAGATACCTCTTCTGATTAAAGATTGCCGAAAAGATCACATTTTGTCCCTTGTATATGAAAATTTACATACCGGTAAATGTGCCATAGAGAATATGATGGAGTTAGAATATTTAGACTTGTGAAATTAATAACAAGGTATACTGTAAGTGATTTCCACATACCGACCGGCCACTCCAGTCCAACCATTTCATTCATCTTGGCTGATCAAACCTCTTGCAAGGCCACTATGTGCCTGCAATGAATAATATGAAGGTGCATGGACATGTCACATGAAGTTATCAACATGATCACTGACCTGCAACTTCTACCTAGAAGTGCATAATTCGTGTTTGCCCCGGCAGAGAGCGGTAGACTGCTATTACATGTTTGTTGGTGATGGAAATAGCGACAACCTGTGGACACGGGAGAGATAGACTGGAGCGAAGTGCCCTAAAAAGTGACACAAGTGTGTTGATAACGATACGCGAACTGAAGTGGGACATTTCTCCGTAGACTTGTAAACCCCTGGGCGCGCAAACCCTCGAAGAAAACATGGAGCGGAAAAGGTGGGAGTGTTCGGCTCTCCCAAATGGTTGGAAAAGGGAAGAAGTGACCAGAAAGTCGGGGTTGTCTGCGGGCAAAAGCGATGTCTATTATTTTAGGTAGGCTGCTTGATGGCCGCTGAACTAGGGCTAGAGGGGGGCATTTTCTTTAGCCTGGTTAGCTAATTCATTAGCCATATTGCTAACCCCTGGTTATGGTGGGTCAATACAACTATTGAGCAACTATGCTAAAAGTAACTACGCTTAATGGTCTTGGTAATAATGAGTTACTTGTGCAACTACTATACCCCCTTTTGTAGATGTTCTGACATGCGTTAAGTGGAGCCAGAGCTAACCCAAGCGAGCAACTTGGAAGTTGGCGAATTAGCACGCAAGCTAACATGCTGTGTCTCAGAGATGATAACAAAGATAAGGCTACTAGTTAGCTAGCTGGGTAACTGTACATGGGCCACGGCGACTGCTAACCAGCTTAACGTTGCACGATCACAGAAATTGATTTCTATTTACCACTTGCAATATTGGAGCACATTTAAGCAAAGTGTAGCACATCCACTAAGGCAGCTAATGTTAGGTGCGCATGGCTCCAACTTATTGTGTCCACATTTCACTTCTTTTGTGTGTTGTTAGCTAACTGTTATGATGCTTAGCCATCCAATGGACCATGCATGTAGTCAACATTATTGGCTAACTACTGTCCGTACTCAAAACTTCCAAGTTATGAATAATCGCGCATTGCGATAAAAGTTTCCAAAACTCCAGTAGTGCGAACAAACAAATAAAAAACTTTTGTGCTGCTAGCACATGCTGAAAAACAATGTGCACAATGAGCACGTTTGCTATGAAGTCAAAATGTTATGAAAATGTACGCCTTGTAGGTTTTTATTTTTTAGAGATACAGTATACGTTGATCGCAGCCGACAGTGAACGATAATTTAAAAAGAAATAAAAAAAAAGGTTTAACTGTTGAACATTTAAGTTCTCAACGTGTAACCCATGTGACATTTGCGTTCGCAAGTACAGAAAAAAAAAAAAAATACTCATGACATTTTGTTGACAGCAGGTCGTGTTAAACTAGATAGTAGGATTTAGGGGGATAAGTCTAGCTGTATTATTGCAGGTAGTTTTGCCATTAAAATATGTTAGTATTAACACATTTTTCAACTCATTTGCAATCTTTAATTTTCATTCATTAATTTTTACAGTTATTTTAAGTAAATAATAAAAATGATGATAATCATCAACTTAACGACCATAGGATGCACAAGAGCAGTCAGAGAGTTGCATGCAGTTTGCAAGCTGTGTGTGTGTGTGTGTGTGTGTGTGTGTGTGTGTGTGTGTGAGAGTCAGTGGCAGTCCCACACAGCCGCATGCTTTAGCCAGTTGTGTGATGCACTCTCCTTTTATGCTCCCCTGTTCACTAGTCCCTCCGGCAAGAAGTTCCGGAGCAAACCCCAGCTGGCACGTTACCTGGGTAACTCCATGGACCTGAGCTCTTTCGACTTTCGCACGGGGAAGATGATCTTCAGCAAACTCAACAAGAACCGCCAGCGGCTCCGCTATGACCAGAGCCAGAATCGGGTAAGTGTGCAGCAGAAAAGCTGTGTAAAAGGTACAGTACTGTGTGCTGAAGAGGGGAACACGTCTGTAGGGACTGTGTTCTAAGGAGTGGAACCCATCTAAAGGCACTGTGTTCTAAGGAGGGGAACCCAACTGTAGGCATTGTGTTCTCAAGAGGGGAGCCCATCTTAAGAGACTGTGTAATAAAGAGGGTAACCCATCTATAGGCACTGTGTTCTAAGGAGGGGAACCCGTCTTAAAGGACTGCATTGCAAAGAAGGGAAGCCACCTTAAAAGATTTTGTTGAGAAAAGGAACATGTATGCAAAGTAGAACTGTCTGGTTAAGTCTTGTACAATTTGACAAGAGAGCTCCATTTCCAGTTCAGATACAGCTAACATGTTCTTGTGTAAAATCTCTTTCTCTCTCTCTCTCTCTGTTTCTTTTAATGAAGGGCAAACCAGACCTGAACACCTCACTACCGGTCAGACAGACGGCCTCCATCTTCAAACAGCCTGTTACCAAGGTTACCAATCATCCCAGCAACAAAGTCAAGACTGACCCCCAAAAAGCTGTGGAACAGCCGAGACAGGTAGGTACCCCTCATCTCTCCATTGAGGAGTAGTATCGTCCACTGTAGCAGTTACCCCTCAACTCTCTATTAGAGAGTACCACTCACTGTAGCAGGGGGATGGCCATTACAGGTACCCCTAAACTCTCTATTAGAGAGTACCACTCACAGGGGGATGGCCATTACAGGTACCCCTAAACTCTCTACTGGGGAGTCCCATCCTCTGTAGCAGGAGAGTGACCATGCACTGTATGGATACCCAAGCCCTGGGTAGGGGGGTGTGGGGGGGAAGGGTCTGCAAAGAGATGACCTAGACTGGAAGAGGCAAGTTGCAGTGGATGTCTGTCTGTCTCCTTTCTACTTTTGAAGAAAGATTGGAGAAACTTATTGAAGAAAGGAATCTCTCTCTCTCTTGCTCTCTCTCTCTCTCTCTCTGGTGTATGTGTGTGTGTGTTCCTCAGCTGTTCTGGGAGAAGAAACTGGGTGGAGTGAATGTGTATGACATCGCAGAGGAGCTGGTGAAGAGCATGGAGATGCCCAAAGGCCTGCACGGTGAGTTTGGGTCACTAATCTGTGTGTGTGTGTGTTAAGAGTCTACATGTGTGTATGTGTGAGCTGGTAAGGAGCATGCAGCTGCCTAAAGGCCTGCATGCTGAGTTTGGGGCAGTAATGCGCGTGTGTGTGAGGGTGAGCGAGCGATCCTTGAATTATGTTATTGCAAAATACTGTTAGGTAGAACTGCTTGAATAATGTGTAAACACTTCAGATACATACATTACAACTTGAAATGTCCAGGGTGTCACCTTGCAGCTGTTCAAAGCCTATCGTCCCTGGGAAAGTAGTGATCAGTGACCTAAAGAGAGAGTGTGTGTGTGTGTGTGTGTGTGTGTTCCAGGAGTGGGCCCGGGTTACGTGGATAAGACCCTGCTCTCAGCGATCGCTAGTGCGCTGCACACGAGCTCTGTGCCCATCACGGGTCAGCTATCTGCCGCCGTGGAGAAAAACCCCGGAGTCTGGCTCAACACCACCCAGCCGCTCTGCAAGGCTTTCGTGGTCACAGATGAGGACATCAGGTAAGCTCAGTGTGTAGTCGAGATCGGTTTGAGATCGGTTTGACCGCTCACAGGTTTCAAACCCACCACCCCGTCAGCTACAATAAACGCACAGCATGGGAGACGAGCACTCTAACCACTGAGCTGAAAAGCCCAGGCTTCCAATTCAGCAGTCAGAAGCGTTCTTAAGGCTAAGAGTGTGAGGATTTTCCACATACTACCACCAGCTAGCCAAGGGTAGTTGGCATCCATTACACACACACACACACACACACACAGACTGCAGCACAGATTAGGGATATACTGAATCCTGGATTCAGCTGCATATTGGACTTTTTGACAGGGTTCTGTCTTTGCAGAACCTCAGCATATGAACTGGACCGAATCCTGATGTGCGAGGGATTTGGAAATCAAAATTTTGACCATGAAACGCAAATGGCAGCGGTAGTGGCTTACATGCAATGCTAGAAACCAATTATTCTCCATCTTAGATTACTTTTTTTACACCCATAAGCCAAAATAGTCCATCAAATGACCCCAACAGTGTTTTTGAGTTCCTATTGACAGGCGAGACGTAATCCTACGAGAGGGTTGAGGGGAGGGAGTCAGAAGAGGTGCAGGAAAAGGAGGATTAGAGAATTGAGGACTTTGAGCTGGACCCTGTCTGGATAGACAGATGTTCTAGGAAACTAGAACTAGAAAAGCGCTTGGAGAATGCAGACCTCCGCCAATGCAATGTGGTCACAGACACAATTACAGTAGATTCCAGATGGTGGTCTGAATCACAGATCACCGAAATTGAATCAGTTCTTACAGACAGACAGACAGACGCCGGTGAAAACATAACCTACCTGGCGGAGATAACAAATTTGTTATAATTTGTGAAGCTGCTCTGCTATAACAGGCCAAAGAAACTGTAACATGAGCTGCAGGTTCTATCTGCGCTTTGTCTATGTGCTAAGTTCTTTAATTTGCCTTCCAACCGGCTCATACACCAGGGCTATGAGTGGCATAACTCCCATGATCACTCTAATTGTGCTACAGGAGGCAGGATGTGTTGGTGTTTATGTTGTTGTTGTTACCTCCACCAAGGAGGTTATGTTTTCACCGGCGTGTGTGTGTCTGTCTGTCTGTGTGTGTGTGTGTGTGTGTGTGTGTGTGTGTGTGTGTGTGTGTGTTTGTGTACAACATAACTCGAAAAGTACTGAATGGATTTGGATGAAATTTCCAGACAATGTTTGTATTGGGATGAGTAAGAACTGATTTGATTTTGGTGGTGATCGTTGATCCAGAACACCATCTGTGACCACATTGCCTTGGCGGAGGTCTGCGCTCTCTCTGAACGCTTTTCTAGTTGTTGTTTATGTTTTTGTTGACATGGTGTTGGTGTTTGTCCAGGAAACAGGAGGAGCTGGTGTTCAGCGTGAGGAAGAGGCTGGAGGAGGCTCTAATGGCGGACATGCTGGCCCAGATAGAGGAGGCCGCCAACGACGTCGCCGCTCTCAAAGACGAGAATGACAACGAGGATGATGATGACAATGATGATGAAGCTGATGGTGATGCGCAGGATGCAGAGGAGGTATAGCCCAGGTGAGACAAAACTTACGGGCGGTTTCCACACAGCCTAAACTCTGCGAATTTCGCCTGGGCGAATCTTCCCTGGTGGCCGTGTACCAAGCAGAGCACTCTGGTCGTAGCAAGCAAAGATTCTATGGCGAAGCACTCTAGAATCTGTGGTAATAAGGTCTCTGGGTCGGTTGCACCCACACAGGGCGATATTCGCCTCCCATTCAGTTTAATAGGAGGTGGGCAGAATTCGCGCTGTGTGCAAACCGGCCGTTAGTCTCAGAAAACCTGTAGAGAGAGCACTGTGTGTTTGTTAGGGGTTGAGGTGTATTCAGTACGGTTTGCATGCAAAGCAAGTTTTATTTCTCTCATCGCTAACATCAATAAAATGTAAAATGTTTTGAATCTAATGATGTAAATTACTAGAGGAAATTTTAGGATTTAGTTGTAGTGCTAACATGAAAACATTTTCCTAAATCTTTCCGTAAAATATTACTATAGAGCTCAGAAACCTGACGTCACTCCAACAAAAATTGACGCCATTTTTAAAGGCTTAGCTGCCGGCTCTCCTTTGGAATCCTAAATGTGACAGTCTTTCTTATCTGCTTCATGTCATCACAGGCATAATTTACTTGCTGTCACAAGTGTAGAGGAAAAAGGGCACAACATCCTCATGTGACAACATCCCCATTTACTGATGTTAATTTGCCCTGTATTATGAAAGTGAGGCTTAAAACAAACCACCGTTTTCAAAGTATTCTCAATTGCAAGGGTGTTAACTGGCTTGTATGTAATGGTGGCCAACTAACCGGGGGACACGTCTGTACACATCAGTACCTGCCGGCGCTTGTCAGTCATAACATGGTGCCCACAATCTTTCAGTGATATTAAACTCCCTCACATTCTTTCATTATGGGAGTTGCCCATATAGAGTTTTGTGAGGATTTTGGTACGTTGCTCCTGTAAACATCATGTCACAATGCATGACCCAACAAAAACAAATATTCCTGAGCAGGACACTGCCGAGGGGCAGGTTATGACCAGGCTAGACCAGACGGACAGTTTAACCAGAGACATGAATATAGGAGAAGATCCATGACTTAACAATCGTCCCATAGATGCTGTATGCACTATGGCAACTATAGGAAGAGACCCATCACCTAACAATCCCAGGCCTGATTTTAGGTGTACAAACATTACTGGGGGGGGGGGGTGCTTGCCTTGAGATATAAAGAGGTGTGGTTAAAGTAGGATTAAACTAAAATTTGAACATTTCCTTCTCATTGTACCCTCATAGAAGTGAGGATTGATAAATGACACGAGTTAAATGTGCATCTTTGCATGGCCATCACTGCCTACTAGCTGAAGATATGGAATTTGCGCATAACCAAACATTCTAAAAGTGCGATGCAAATATAACATCCCCAGTCGTGCCCACCTCCCCACGATGGAAGAAAAGTTCAGGCTCAGAATTTTTATTTTTCACTATCAGCCCTGCAGTCCTCCCATAGATGTTCACTGTGGCCTGTAGTGGTCAGTGTTCAGTGGTCCACTTTAATATAAAATTCCTCCGTCCTCCTTTCCTTACTTCCAACCTTTCCTCCGTCCTAGCCCCTCCAAGGAAGAAATGATGGGAGGATGGAGGAATCAAGGACAGACTGATGAGAAATGAGGTGTCCTTTTCATTAATGCATCACTATTGTGTGACGTCCATTACTGATGACACAGAAGCATCATCTCATAAATAAACTGACCAAAATATAGGCCTATCTTCATCAAATATAGACTATAACCAGGATGTGATTTGGGGGGGGCAGGTGGCAGGTGAGATTTCCCTATTTCTGGTTTTGGTATACCTGCCTCTGCTTGAAAAAAATTATCTCCGGTGGGGATAATATTTCTCCCCCCTTGATCTTTCATGATGGTAAGCGATACAACTAACCAAAACCTAGTATGCATAAACTATTATTAAAATGAAAATTAAAAAAAGGCCTGTCCCTGAAATGTATACTTGACAACAGATGTTTTTCACATCCAATTCAATTTAAAACGGGGAGCTGGACCATAAAGAACAAGTCCCAATGTAAGAGGGAAAAAAAGTCTGCTTTGATCAGAAGTTGCTTCCCAAGATTTTATCTTAAGGGCTGTAGCCCAAAACGTCACACCTTTTAGAATAAAATCTTCGGAAGTAACTTCTGGTCAAAGCAGACTTTTATTTCTATTACAAAGGTGTTTAAAGGACTTTGCTTTAACCCAGTGGGCATGTGTCTTTGGCTTAACCCAGTGGGCATATAGTTGGTATAACCCGCATGTGTCTGAATGCAGAACTCTGCCTCTACCCTGTGCTCCAGTCTAAGGTCACATTAGAAGAAGAGTGTAAATCATGACTAAGCATTGTTCATATTCAAGACAAATAGCAGACCACGACACACTACTGTGTTTGGGACTGGGTCTTCTACGATGACACACTACTGTATTAGGGGCGGGGTCTTCTCTGAAGTGAGTGAACCCCTATTGTAGAAGTCTAGCAGCAATGCCTACCAATTGATTAATGAGACGGTGACTTGACTTCTAATTGATTGATGTGCCAGTGACTTAATTGTTTTTCTGTTTGTTCTCTTCTTCAGGGTCCCATGCATTGAGGAGCTCTCTGGGTCCACTGTATGTGTGTTTGTTTTTAAACTAGCCGGACTTTACTCAAGATCAGGTCAGCACGAACCCAATGCTGGGTCGGCACCAACCCTTTGCTGGGTCAGCACTAACACATTGGACATCAGGAAGAACACCAGTCCCCCTGCACTCCGTCACCTGTCTCTACCTGTCCCTACCTGTCCTCACCTGATTCATTGTGTCATTTGGGTACAAACTACACATGGCTTACTTCATGTGTTGCTTAGAATGGTGATCATGTTTTTATTGATTTGATCTTCTCAGTTTACTGTACTCAGCGTATATTATGGCAAATATGATGCTTTCCATTTTTAAACTCTTATTTTACTGTTTCTGGTGATGAACTACCCATCTCCTCTCTCTCTCACACACACGCATACACGCACACATACACACGCACTCACACACTCACACACACGCACACAGTCTCACAGTCTCTCATTGGCTCTATCCCAGCTTTAGGAGCTTCTGAGATGGGTCAGGCTGTTGTGAAGTGTAAACTGAAATCACCTTCGCTGTTTCCATAAATGCTCTCCTTTCAATAGGGTCTTAATCAATGCTGTCAATAGGCAGGCTGTAGCAGGCTGGCCAAACGGTGCTCAAATCCATGAGGAATTCCTGTTTAGAAACACATCAGCAATATGTGAACATCTCAGATCTGTGGGCTATTGCTAATGCAGGTGGTGAGGTGGTACCCCTTAGAACATCAACAAACCAATGAGCAACTTAGTTGGCATCCACCATAGTTGCTAGCTTACTTAGCAACTACGCTTTTAGGAGACTGACCCATTGTTAACATAAAGAAAGTGGTAAACCTGTGAATAGAAGAGTCTGCTGGCTTTGTGGAGTTAGAGAAGACGGACTCCAGGCTCTTCTAATATCAGATTTAGCAGTACCTCAGGGTTCATTTACCCGGGTGGGTTTGCCGTTTAAGCACCTACTTGGTTGTTGGGTACAGGACCACATATGCAATTGCTGGCAGAGATCATGGCAGGTCAGCAACACTCACTCATTTCTCATGTAACTTAATATAAGTCTGAACTATATTTAATGGTTAACTTTCATAAAATGTTATGTTTGCTATCATTTTCTTGTGTGTTGCTATCATTTTCTTGTGTGTTATGTTTTGTTTTATTAGACTTTTCAAGAGGTTTTTTTTTTTTCCTGTTTACTATACAGAATATCCATATATAATGTGGAAATACATTGAGGTCCCCTTCATAGCTTCCATTTTCCAAATGCCGTTTCCGGTGGATAGCTGACCTTGGAACCATCCTGTTCTGGTTCCAGAACTCCAGAACTAGTTGTGTTCTAACTTGTAGACTCAGCGGATGAGAGTGGTTGAGTTTTCCTGAGACTCTGCCCTTATCTGGGGTATTTAATTGCCTCATGATTGCCCCACAGATGTTTTTTACACTCAGGAGTTAGCTAGGGTTCTTATTGTGTGGGTTAATATCCTTGTTCCTTTTCATATGCGGTGCCCTCTGCTATCAGGAAGGATGGGCAGAAAACATGGCCCCAATATTTAAAGTAGTTGGGGGAGGGGAACAGGGTCGCGCCGTTGTGACCCCCTTCCCCCGCCACCACATTTTCTTTCGTTCTTTTCTCCTTTTTGAATAAATGAGCAACACGTCCTCCATTTGTCAAGAGCATCCTTGGCTAATGCGGCCATTAGCACGCATATGGCTTGTGGTGTACCATCCCTCCATAGGGCTAGCAATTAGACCTCAGTCCGAACGGCCCCTGACAATGGGCCGAGAGATCATAAATCAGCCCCAGATTATTACAAGTGTGCTCCCTTAACCTCCTTGTTTAACATGTGTATGTAAGGGGAGGCCAGATGGTAGTTTATGCATTTAACACACTTTATTTTTACAGCTTTTTTTATGGACATTATGAATCGTCATGGTCTGTCACTTGTGGGTTTTTTTTGTTGTTGTTTTTGTTTTTGTTTTTTTTTTCATTACATAAATAGCATCCTTCTGGCAGAAGTAGGTTTTGTTTTATAGATTATGATGATGGTGGTTTATTATTATTTTTATTATTATGAGTCCTGAGTATTTTGTAAGGGTTCTATAGTGATAAGTCAGGCCATATGTTTTGCGCCACATGTTTATATCCCTTTGCAAATGGTGCTATAACATCCCCACGAGGAGACGAACGGTTTTCACTTGTCTGTTCTGCTTTTATGTCTTTGTATGGTCATGGTGTAGAATTTTTTTCATAACGTTCAGTATCAGGAGAAAAATATTGCAAAGTTTTGTATAAAACATATAATAAAGACACATTTGACTATAGAAAACATCATTGGGTCTTCTGTGTGTAATCATTGCATTACCTATATTTCTGCAGACACTTGCCCACATATTCTATGTGTGACAGGAACAACAACAAAAAAATTCTTTATGCAAAATGATGCATTGTGTATTTCTGCAGTGATCATGTGAATTTGAAGTGGTACTGGTCTATATATGCGATCGTCTTTATGTCTGTTACAGATTTTTTGTTTGTGAGACAGAACACACCCATCCCATCTCATCCTCGTTGGCCTTGATTTTACCTCAATGCATTATCCAACCGCTGAAGGAGAAAGAGTCGCTTGTGAGCTAGACCCTACGCCGCATGCTCACAGCAACGTGCAACATGCGTAGGAGTTTGTGCAATTATATTTCGTCCAAAAATATCCTAAATATTAACAAAATTATTTTTAAAATATCTGCTGCTTATTTGCAAATCACCAGCAGCGCGCCAGCATGTTCGTTAAGATACGCGCCCGTGTTGCGTGGCCTTTGAACCCATTGTTGTGTCGCGGGTGACGTCAGTCCTGTGAGCGAGCGATAGACGGGCAGCAGAACGGCGTGCGCCTGGCGAGACAAAGGCGTCGGACCAGGGAACAGGAGAAAGAGGCGAGACATACTTCTTATTTTTTCGGGACGCATTTGCACAGAAATGTGAAGAAAGTCCCCGGAACATTACATTGGGTGATGGGAAGATAAAACATCGGAATTCAGCCCGAGCTGAGCCCCTGTCCCTCCTCATATGCTTTTAAAATCATTTCTCCAACGCCCCCAAATTAGCAAGCCTGCTAGCGTTAGCCAACTGCTTGCCACACTCATCATTCCTTCAGAATCAGAAGAAAGGAACCAGATAAACTGCAAGAGGTAGTCAAGAGACAAGGTAACTCAATGTTCTTTGTTATTTCAAGTGCATGCTACTTCACCCCGGCACTGTGTTTATTTGTTATTTTGTGTGATAACGAATATGTTAGCTGGGCTAGCTGTTATCCACAAACAAAGGCGGCGACAACGTGACTAACCATGTAATGTTAGCAACTTGGCTAACAACAAAGTACTGTCTCCAACAGACAATAAGCGCTTCGTTCTGAGCGCCACTTTTTGCAAATGGTACGACATTTCAGAGAACTTAATGTTGACAATTCTAGTTCACTATTCTCATTGAGATTCATAGAATAATTATGTGATAGTGCTCCACACCAAAACTAAACTAGCCCCACACCAACAAGCACCAGTCTGAAGAAAGACATCCAGACAAAGCGAAGAGAGAAAGGAGGGACCCAAAGTGGAGACAGAGCTGAAGCTTCAAGAGCAGATCTTACTTGTGTATCATTTGATCCCTAGCTTGCAGACAATTGGTTTTGTTCATTCTGACAGTTTATCTTTATAACGGGACAACTTTTATAATCTTAACCCGTTGTTTATTTATTCACCAGAAGGAGCTGATAGCCTACTTAACTCCTCTCCTGAAGTCTGATGTACAAATACGGGGACTATGCCTAGCCCCCTGTTTCACCCCGACATCATGGATCACGAAATGGTAGTGAGCAGTTCGCAGCAGAACGGGGTCACTTTACCGAGGGAGACCGATCAAGAGTCCCGTGAGGAGGACCATCAGGAGGCGCTGCGATATGCCCTCGACCAACTCTCGCTCATGGCCATGGAGAAGGTCGACCGCGGCGGCGGGCTCGTGGAGTCTCTGGACGGTACCTCGGGCTCTGTCGGGGAGACATGCAACGGCGTTGGAGGTGGATATGTGGACCTACAGATGCTGGAACACCACCCTGGCGGTTCACGGGAGTCCCCGACATCCTGCTCCCCATCCCCAGAGTACTATGGCACAGGCGGCTACCACATGGCCGGTCCGCACCCCCATGCCATTCTGGGGGAACAAAGCTCTGTCCTGAGCCGGAAGAGGAGCGTCAACATGACCGAATGCGTACCTGTGCCTAGTTCGGAACACGTCGCGGAAATTGTTGGGAGACAAGGTATGTTTGTTTTCTGTTTTCGAGTTTTCATCAATAACAATAACAAGATGGCCTTTGATGATTTCTTCAATAACATTTTCAGTATCCCCAAATCTAATAAAAATAGCATCTGCTGATTGCCTGCTCCAGCCAACGTTATTCAAACGCGTGTGGTGTTCTTTGTTTGCCTTGAGCAGAACTTTTGGCATCATGTGTCTAGCAAGCGTCAGTGACATTAGCCAGTTGTGATGTTTACTGCGGGACTTCGAGCCAATGTGTGTCTGTCAGTTGAATTGACGTCTTTGGGAAGACAGTCGTTAGCGGGTGATTTGTGGTGAGAAAAGCTTAGTGATGAAAGTGTTGTTTGGCCGCAGCAGTTATCTAGCTCGCTAGCTGTGCTTGCTTGTGGGTACTTGGGAGTGTGAGGGGGGGGGGGCACTAGTAGTCGGGGAGGGGGGCGGCGGGGTCGGACAAAGCAGCAGCTTGTCGGGAGTCTGGACTTGTCTAGCACCTTGGCTCCAAACAAAAGAAACATATCGACCGATTTTTTTTCACGCCACATATGTCTTCCGTTGTTGTGGAGGATGCGGGTAGTCACTGCGTGGCCAGTAGGCCAAGTTCAAAGTTTTATATCGCATTATTTTTGTTGTTATTGTCCCCGGCGCACTAGACTAGAGGGATGCGAGCAAGGGAGAGAGGGCCGCATAGCTCCGCTCAGCTCCGGGGCGGTGTTTGGTGGTGTTTGCGCCGGCCTTCTCGGGCGTGCTGGACCCCCAACACCACCGACTAGTCAGCCCGTCCCCAGACAAAGCCCCGCACCTTGCACCCGACAGATATCGACCTCAGCGGAGTGTGATTAGGCGCCTGGCGCGCTACGGCGATGGCAATGGCATTGTTCTCTTTGTTTGAACCAGCCATGCTGCCTCCCATAATGACATCACACACGGCGCTCTCCATTGGCTGCCCTCAGTCCGTCGTCTCCACTTAAAGCAACAGCATATACTAACGGGACATCACCGTAGCGTGGCGCGGTGTCCCCGACAAATATAATACAATAGACAATTCAACTGATTTAGTGAAGGCTGTATTTAGGTGTCACAAAAAGAAAGCGTAGAGTCTTATAATGCGAAATCCGCGTGAGTTGGACGGTGTCTGCGGCGAATACGCCGTTAGTCCCCCGCCTCTCTTTCCCGTTATGTAACTGTGTTTTCATATGCGTCCTCTTTAATATGCTCCTGACACCGCCCAGCCCAGCCAGTCTCCCGGCACTCCAGCTGCTGCCTCCGCCGCTGCCCCTATTGCCCCACCGCTAATGCACTACATTAGAACGGTTAAGTGGACATTGTCTAAGGCCTCTAGATAAATAATTCGGCTAATAAATAAATAAATGAATGAATTATAAACTCAGTTTGGTTACATTCCGTTTCTTTTGCTTGTTTGACTCCTGTCCTGTTGTCTCTTCATGTTTTCCCTTCATTCATAATTTCTTTCTACTTGAACACTTTTTTTCCTTTTTTTTTTTTTGTATTTCACCTGTTTTTTTTTTCTGGTTCTTTTCCTGTGCTCTCTCCTTCCTCTTCATGTGCTTCTCTCTCCATCTTCTCATTCCTCATCCCTCTCTCTCTCTCTGTTGTTGATGTGTCTAGGCTGTAAGATTAAGGCCCTGCGCGCCAAGACCAACACGTACATCAAGACTCCAGTGCGTGGCGAGGAGCCCGTGTTCATCGTGACCGGTCGACGGGAGGACGTGGAGATGGCCAAGCGCGAGATCATCTCTGCGGCCGAGCACTTCTCCATGATCCGTGCGTCACGCTGCAAGGCTGGCGGCGGACAGGGGCCTGGTGGGAGTGGGTCCGGCGGTCCTCTCCCGGGTCCTCCCAACCTCCCCGGCCAAACCACCATCCAGGTGCGGGTGCCGTACCGCGTGGTGGGGCTGGTGGTGGGGCCCAAGGGTGCTACTATCAAGCGCATCCAGCAGCAGACGCACACCTACATCGTCACGCCCAGCCGGGAGAAGGACCCGGTGTTTGAGGTGACCGGCATGCCGGAGAACGTGGACCGTGCCCGCGAGGAGATTGAGACGCACATCACGCTGCGCACGGGCGCCTTCGTGGACCTACAGGCCGACAACGACTTCCACAGCAACGGCACGGATGTCAGCCTAGAGGGCCTGGGATCGGCTCTGGCCGGGGGAGCTGGAGCAGGGGGTCTCGGAGGAGCACTGTGGTCCCGTGCGTCCCACCACCACCACCATCACCCCCCTCATCACGCACACTCCTCCTCTGCCACCTCGGGACCCCCACCCCCTCCCCCTCCTCCACCTCCACCACTCCCTCTCTCCTCCGGCTCCTCCTCCCGCAAGCCTTCGGCCTATCACAACGGAGCGCTGGCTCTGGAGGCGTACCCTCCGTCCCGTCGTGCTACAGAGGGCGGGAGCCCCACCAGTCCCTTCAGCACTGGCAGCAGCGGTGGTGGCGGCGGTACTGCTTTCTTCGGTTCTGACCCGTCCGGCCTAACGGGGCCTCCTGGCGCCCCCGACGACCTGGCCTTTGAGTTCAGCGCCGCCAACATCTGGGCGCCATTTGTGAACGGCAGCAAGCAGCAGCAGCAGGCCAACGCAGCGGGCAACGGAGGGGCAGGCGGAGGCTCGTCAGTGGTGACGGCGCCCTCTTCAGGTGGTCCTCCGCCATCACACCCGCAACCCCTGCGGCGGAACAGCAGCGGCCTAAGTGGTGGCGTGATGACCCCTCGCCTCTCCCCGACCCTCCCCATCGCCGTGGGCAGCGCCAGCGAAGCGGCCAGCCTCCTGGACCACCCCCTGGCGCGGCGCGCCCAATCGGATCCGCTCAGCACCCTGGCGTGGCTGCAGACAGGCGGCGTGGGAATCTCGTCCTTCTCGTCCTCCGGCAGTGGCGGCGGTAGCGGAGGCTCCAGTTCCAGCTCGGGCTCGTCCAGCTCCACCGGATACTCGTCCTGCTCCGCGTCCTCGCTGCCCGGCGGCTCCCCCACCGACTCGGAGGGCGGGGGCAGCGGCGTGGGTCTGCCCGTGGCGGGCATGCTCAGTCGGCTGAAGAGCCACGCTGGTGGCGTGGGAGCGGCCGCGGGGCTGGTGATGGCGGCCGCGGGAGCGGTGGGCGTTGGAGTCGGGGTCGGCGGCAGGGACTGCTGCGTGTGCTACGAGAGCGAAGTGACGGCGGCGTTGGTGCCCTGCGGGCATAACCTCTTCTGCATGGACTGTGCCGGCCAGATCTGCCAGTCGCAGGATCCTGAGTGCCCCAAGTGCCACACGCCAGCCACCCAGTGCATCCGCATCTTCTCCTAATGCCCACACACACGCCCACACGCCTCCTCTTCCTCCCAGACACATCCCTGCCCCCCCAGGGCCTGGCACCCTCCTCCCCCCAACACCAGACCATCAGCCCCCCTGCCCCATTACACCCCTCGCCTCCTGACGCCGCCAGGCCCAAGCCACAGCCACCAGAACAAACACACACACATACACACACACACACAAACACACACACACACAAACACATATATACAAGCTGCCCCACAGAAACGAGTCAGCCACTCATTGGAAACCCATTGGAAATCCACCTGGTCTTGCTCAAGAACTTTATAGAACTGCAGCGAGAGAGAGAGACTGGCTGTATAGACCACACCCCCAAGCCCCAATCCCCGCCCCCCACCCCAGCCTGACCCGCCCACTCCAACTCTCCCATAGATATGACACTATACTGATGAAATGAATAATAATAATAATATTAATCTTAATAATAATGCTGAGAGTAATAGGATGTGCTAATAATGATGATTCTCTTCCTGTAGACTCGTGTATGTGTGTGTGTGACTGTGTGTGTGTGTTCATCAGACCCTGCACATGCATCCACACACACACGTACACACACACATTTATTTACTCTTGCCTACAACATGGAGCTTTTTACACTTCGGCTCGCTGTTGTTTGCTTTGCTTTTGCTTTGTGTTTTTGAGCAGCTCACGGGGAAAGACAGACAGACACACACCAGTGTCTTATTTTGCTTCTCCCCTCTCTTCCATGTCCTAGTCGGGGAGCCATCCCCTCCTCAGCCCGCTGTGTGTGTGTGTGTGTGTGTTTGAGTGAGGGAGAGAGACAGAAGCTGTCTTGGACGTCTTTGTTTTCAGCACACCTGAGAGACTGACCTTGCCTTCTCTGAAAGTGTGTGTGTGTGTGTGTGTGTGTGTGTGTGTGTGTGTGTTCTCAATCAAAAGTTCACTTAGGTTTGCACTTTCTCCAGCATTTTTTTTTTATGTGTGTGTGTACATAGTGTGTATGATGATCTCTGGACAAGGCTCTGTCCATTTGGGCTAGCAGTGGCCATAAGACGCTCCACACACACACACACACACACACACAGCGGACACCCTGTAGACTAAATGGTGAGTTGAGATGTATTGTGAGAACGAATGGGCTCTGTTAATGTACTTAGCAGCAGCAGGAAGCTAGGTCAAGGTCAGACAAGGTCACTACAGCGCTACAGCCAGGGTCAGCTGTCTGTGGCTCACCCAGGTGTCTTGATTCCAGCTGACACACACACACACACACACACACACACACTTATTGTCTCTCCTATACAGTTTCCTGATGCAGCTGTTAGTCAGTGTAGGCTTAATAAGAGCCCTGATCATTTGGATGCTTACTGTGCAGCCACTCGAGTTGCTATCGGCGATCTCCGCACAAGACCCCAGTCAAGGCGTGTGTGTGTGTGTGTGTGTGTGTGTGTGTGTGTGTGTGTGTAGAGGGCTCCCAGTCTTCCATCCCCATGGCTCAAGCGCTCGTGTCTCTCTCCAGTTCTCCTGCGTGGGAGCTCTGGGTTCGCTCTGCCTCGGGAAGCTTTGTGTCCGTCCGATTGGCTCCCAGCTAGATAGATAGTTAATTAGTTAGTCTGCTGCTGCCACAAGAAGCCATGTACCACACACACACACACACACACACACACACACACACCTGGAGATCTCTCAAGGGCTTCCCTCCTACACTGTAAAGCCCAAACCTCTTAACTCACACATACACAGGCACCTCTTAATGGTGACTATACCATATGCCTACACTACACTAATACACACGAACACACTGGCACCTCTTCATCGTGACTATACCATATACAGTACCTACACTACGGTAACACACACACAGACATCTCTCAGTGGTGACTATACTATATACCTACACTACGCTAACACACACACACACACACACACACAGCCACATAGTTTAAATGGCAGCTAGGTCACACAGGGCTTCCAGATGTGTGTGTGTTTCTCTCCCTTGCGGGCCTCTTTGCTTGTCTGTGGAGTAGGGGACAGTGCGGGCCGTCCTGTATGTGGTGTGTGACCCTGAGGTGTGTGTGTGAGTGTGCGAGAGCAGGCTGGGAACCTGAGGCTGGCTGGAGCCAAGCCTGTGACGTGTCCTGGCTCTGTGGAGTCCAGTCTGGGGTCTGAGTCGGGCTCACTGGGCCCACTCCTCCTGGAGACCCCCTCGGCTGCCGGGCCCGACACCTTTGGGTCTCCCCTCACCTGTGTGCTCTGCCTGCAGCCCTTAGGGAGTGAGTGCTGCCTCTCTGCTCCCCACCAGGGGGCACTGTGGGCTCAGTAGGGCCCTCTCGTGGTTTGCAAGTGCAGTGACGCCTCCCTGACTTGCTCTCCTGCTTTTGCCTCCCGTCTTGTTTTTGTTTTTGTTGTTAATTTTACTTT
Organism: Sardinella longiceps; assembly: GCA_027497455.2. Classification (NCBI taxonomy): domain Eukaryota; kingdom Metazoa; phylum Chordata; class Actinopteri; order Clupeiformes; family Clupeidae; genus Sardinella; species Sardinella longiceps. The sequence goes on from JAODXP020000034.1 coordinate 2,628,446, forward strand.
ATGCGAAACCAAAAGTCATTTCAATAAGAAGGGGTTCAGATTTGGGTGTTGAATGCAAGAGAAGGGTTTGTGTAAGTAGTTGGTGAGAATGTGATCAAAGGTCTGCCCTGAACACAATCATTTGGACTTAAATTTGTGCTCTTTGTTTTTGTTAGTTTTTTTTTTGTTTTGTTTTGTTTTTTTCCAAACCTTACCTAGCTTGAGAAGTGATCGACGCTGAAAGTGTAGGTTTTTAAAAACATGTACCATTCTTTGTAAGTGATCTTTCTGCATGTCTTGAGAGCCAGCCGGCGCTAACAAATACTTTTTCTACAAAAAGCCAGAACTACTTTAAAGAGGAAAAAAAAAGAAAAATACAAAAGTTTTTACATATTTTTATTTTTTCAGTTGTTTCCTGGTCCCCGTAACTCTACCCTCGCTATATAATGTGACCATTGTCTTACTTCTGCTTGCTTTCCCATGCTTCTTCTCTTGTGGTCCTGTGGATAACATATAGGCAATTTATAACAAAATGGAGAAAATTATTGAAGAAAAAAAAATTAAAATTGAAATATATTTTATTTGAAAGTTTATGGACCTTTTTAAAAGCGCTACGCCGGAACAGTTATGTACACACAAGCTTCTGATGTGCGCTAACTCGACGGTTATAAGAAATGTATTAAGAGTTTTATTTTTATGCTTCTTTAATAAAATCTAGTTTGTTTTTATTTACTTTTGACATTTTTGTTTTACTTTGTTTTGTAATGCAAAGCGATAACCTCCTTTGTGGTGGTCCATTTAAATCTCAGCGCTTAGGCGAATGCCTCCTCTTATCTGCACAGACACATACACACACTCACTCTCACAGAAAAGGTACTAGTGTGTTCGTGTCTGTAAGCACGAGCGTGTGGCAGTTGAAGGGGTGGCGTTGTTGTGAGTAGACAGACACACACACACACAGAGACACACTCTTGATAGTGTTTGGAGCTCCTAGGTGGTATTGTGGATCTCCCGCTATGTGACGATGTGTGAAGGCCTCAGCGCGGCTGTGGTTGCGGCTGGGCTGGGCAACCAGTGTTCCCAGTCCTCCCAGAGCAGAGCCTCCTAGCTGCATGTACAGGGTACTTAGAGGGGGGAGAGGAGGGGAGGAGAGCAAGGGCAAGGTGCTAAATGCAGTGTTCCAAACCGGGATTCTATAGCGCTACGCACTAGAATCTTTGGTTCCAACCCTCCTCTCCGCCTGCTCTGCAAAACTCTACAAGTCTGGTTCAATCCCTCACAACTAGACACAGAAACAGCACGTCCTCAGTTTTTCCACTAAAGTTTATTATTTTCTTTTTTCTTATAAACAAAACTTTCAATTTACACTCTTACATTGCTATATGAATGTCTTGAATGGAAAGACTGACTTTTTTTTTTTTTTTTGTACTATGTTTCATAATTTTTTTTTCTTTTCTTTTTTTTTTACATTTCTGACATGAGAGTAGAGTATTATGTTTGGGGATATATTTAAAGTATATGTATATTTAATTATTATTATTATTATCATTAAGTTTTTGCACATAATATATCTTTAAATTATTTCCCTCCAGAAGAGAAGGGGAGATAGAAAAAAAAAAATAATAATGTGATGACCGACCAAAATATATTACCAGTTAGATTACACTATGAAATAGCCTCTGATTGTTAGGAGATTCCAGATCAGGGTTTAACAGAAAGAGTTGAAAGGAATTGTAATGTACAGAAGAGCATTGTCCTCCCCCCCTCCCTCCCTCCCTCAGTGTTAGCCTGGCCTCCTGTTCTCTCCTTATGCCCATACTACGGGCAGAGCCTCAGAAGAACACAGTGTCTGCCACTAGCCAAAACGCTTCTGGACGCCAGGCCAAGTTTAGCAGCCAGTGCAAAGTGCACTGCTTTGCTGTAGTATGTGGTCCTTTTCTGTGTTTGTCTAGTTGAGTTGAGTTTTCCCCCAGAAGAGAGTGAGTTGAGTGTGGGACAGAGGTCCCCAATGGCCAGAGACTGGAAGAACAGAGAAAGTAACTCAAATGGTTTCTGCTGCAGTCTGCCATGCCATTTCTATGGATCAAAGCAATGCAGTTCCTACTGGAACCTCAAGGGGGGGCTGAAGGTTCTTAAAATGGGCCTTGTAGGGTGTGTCCCTCTTGCCTCTTGGACCAGTGGGACACATTTAGTTTTTAACGGGACATCTCGAGGAACTTAAGTAAACACTTTTCTTTTCAAATTAATAATCATAAGGTTGGATCTTACTGTTGCAGACATTCAAATGTTACTTCTTATTTGAATACTTTTAAGGAGCTACATAAATTACATAAATGTGTGAGATATTTGTGTTTTGGATACATGTTCTTTTTTCAAATATATATTTCCCTGTTTTTATTTTATGATTAGTTTGATCAATTTTTATGGTAAGTTTTCTTTGTTTTTGTTTTTTTTTCTTAGATGCAAAAAATCTCAGTTGTTACCAAACGGAACTGTAGTCTTATTCATTTAAATTTTGTTGAATTTTATTTCTACTGCTGGTATTGTCTTGTTGAAAGGTCAGTGTAACACAGTGACAGACCCTGTTGGTCATTTTGTTTTGCCTTCAAGCGCAGGCTGCCGTCATCCACAGACACGGTCCATGGCCTGTACTGTGTGCGTTCTTTAGAAACATATTTGACTTTGCTCAGTGTAGATTTACTCATGTTCAGGAGCCATTTTTTTATGAGCTAAGCAGACGTGTACGTCATCCATTTTGTGTGGCCTATTTATTTGGGATTGCTCATGGTTTGCCTCCAGCGGAGAATCTCATATGTGCTTGCTTATTTTTGGGATGATACTTTTTACATGTAAGGTTACTCTAATATTTTTGGAATCTTTTCAAGGCCTATTTCGCCTCTCTTCCCGCCCCCAGCCCTGATTTCATACATAAGACTGTTGTTTTTATGTACTATCGCATATTTTCAGACAAAAATAAAAGTGTTTTTTGAATATTGAATCTCAGTTTGGTATGTCTGTTTCATGGGCCGATAACCAGAAGTCACAAAATGGTTGGACAAAAAAAAAAAAAAAAAACACAAAACAGGTGGACTCTACCCAAAAGGTTTAGGTTTCTCATGTTCAACTATAAAGCCGGTATTCTCCCAGGTTCTTAAGTCCAAAAAAGTGCTTAGCTCCATGCGGTTCAACCTACACTGAGCACTTTTTTGGACTTAAGGTGGTATTCTCCCAGGTGCTTAAGTGCATAATAACAGAAAAAAAATAAGAAGGAAGAAAAGTTTAGCGTATTTAGCTGGGCAAATTTTTTAGCTTATGTAATAAATCACGTTTTTACTATATTCTACTGCTCTATGGTCAGATAACTGACAATGACAGACTGCCCACTGATACCTTTGTACATCAGGGTATGTCCAAAGATGGTAGATACGTGGATCAAGATATGTCATGGTAGTTCACGGCAATGGGAGAAAGTGGGGATAAGCACAGGGCGGCTCCCCAACTGCCTGCTACTCCCCAATCCGTCACCCTCGCTTCCACTTGGTAGATGGTAGAGCTTGGTAGCTTACTCAACAAAGACTTTATATTCTATTTCCCCATAGACGTTGATACATGTATTGTACAATATTGACTTGAAAAGTATAGCACTCAAACAGACTCACACACTTGAATTAAAGTTTATTTTCTCCGGGATGGAGAGTCGTACAGTAACTAAATTTGCTGGATATGGGCAGGAGGGTTTGGAGATCCTGACACGTGTGAGAGAAATGTAAAATTCCAGGATTATGTTATACTGTAGACTCCAGTGTTGCGACATCTCCACTGTATAAAAGGGAATTAGTTGCACCC
>JAODXP020000034.1:2644770-2647270 GCA_027497455.2 Sardinella longiceps
TTGATCAGCATTTGCTAATTCAATGCCCAACTGCAGGTTCCTGATGAGAATATTGGTGTGGATCAGGTCTTGGGGAGAGAACTGCTTAGAGAGACTTTTAGTTTCCGCCTATCAGCTTCTCAAGCCTGATTGGAATCTACACAACTCTAAACATCTACAAACCTCTACACTCACAATATACACAGCTAAACACGTCTACAAATCTCTACACTCACAATATACACACAGCTTAACATGTCTAAACACCTCTACACAATATACACACAGCTAAACACAGCTAAACACGTCTACACATGTCTACACAATATACACACAGCTAAACACGTCTACACACCTTTACACAATATACACACAGCTAAACACAGCTAAACACGTCTACACACCTTTACACAATATACACACAGCTAAAAACATCTACACACCTTTACACAATATACACACAGCTAAACACGTCTACACACGTCTACACAATATACACAAAGCTAAAAACCTCTACACTCACAATATACACACATCTACAATCCTCTACACTCACAATATACACACAGCCTAAACGTGTCTACACACCTCTATACAATATACACACAGCTAAACACATCTTCACATCTCTACATATAATATACACATAGCTAAACACATCTACACACCTCTACACACAATATACACACAGCTAAACACGTCTACACACCTCTACACACAATATACACACAGCTAAACATGTCTACACACCTCTACATAATATACACACAGCTAAACACGTACTTATACCCACAACTACACACAGCTACACACATTTACACACAACTACAGACAGCTACGCACCTCTACACACAACTACACACATCTACACACAACTACATACACATTTACACAAATTTACACACTGCTCTCTTTCTATCTTGTCCAAATGAATTTCCGTGAATCAGAGGCCCTCTAGTCCCACTAGTGCCTGTTATAGTCTCTCACTGCAGGGTGGGGGAGGTTGTAGGAGGAGGAGGAAGAGGAGGAGGAGGAGGAAGAGGAGGAAGTTACAGTAATTTCTCTACCACTGCAGGCAGACTGGAAGGAATACATAAAGAGGGACAGACAGACAGATGAACACCTACACAGCCTGACAGACAGACAGACAGACAGACAGACAGAGAATCTGTAGGCTGTGGGCAACAGTGAGGGGAGAAGAGATTGTCTCAGGTTGGTCCAGGTCATGCTGGTGCAGAGGGTAAGAGAGAGAGAGAGAGACACAGAGAGAGAGAGAGAGAGAGAGAGAGAGAGAGAGAGAGAGAGAGAGAGAGAGACAGACAGGTAGACAGAGAATCTGTAGGCTGGGCAACAGTGAGGGGACAGGAGGTTGTCTTAGGTTGGTCCAGGTCATGCTGGTGCAGAGAGAGAGAGAGAGAGAGAGAGGACAGGAGTTTGTCTTAGGTTGGTCCAGGTCATGCTGGTGCAGAGAGAGAGAGAGAGAGAGAGAGAGAGAGGAGAGAGAGGGAGGAGAGAGAGAGAGAGAGAGAGAGAGAGAGAGAGAGAGAGAGAGGACAGGAGGTTGTCTCAGGTTGGTCCAGGTCATGCTGGTGCAGCTGTGAGGGGGGAGGAAAGGTTGGTTGGTTGGGCTGAACCACAGAGAGTGGGATTGGAGGGTGGTAGTTGGATTGGTCCACCAGGGAGGAGGAGGGGGGGGCATGAGATTGGATTGGTCCACCAGGGAGGAGGAGGGGGGGGGCATAGTTGGACTGGTCCAGGGGAAGAGAGTCATGCTGGTGCTGCTGCTGGAGGGAGAAACAAGGGATGGAGAGAGACGTGAGGGGGATAAAGAGAGGAGAGAGGAAGGGATGGACAGTGTGAACAGGATATGCATCACACACACACACACAGGGTGATGTACTTACAATCATCTGTGGATAGTTGATGGGTAGATGACAGGAGAAATGAATGAGAGAGAGAGAGAGAGAGAGAGAGAGAGAGAGAGAGAGAGAGAGAGAGAGAGAGAGAGAGAGAGAGAGAGAGCAGAAAGAGCAGGTTATAGGCATCAACATCATTCACTGTCTGTAAGTGACACTCTCCTGTGGAAGACAAACATTCACCAGATTGGTGGAAATCAGTTCCCCCTCAGTGCAGATGAGTCTTGTCCTCTTGCTGACCAGAACACTGAGTCCACAGATACAGTAATCAGATAGATAGATAGATAGATAGATAGATAGATAGATAGATAGATAGATAGATAGATAGATACAGTAGATAGATAGGTATGTGTGACAGCCAGGTACAGCATGTGAACATAGCGATGCACACACACACACACACACACACTAACACACACTAAGATGGAGGCATGTACAGAAAATATATAGAAAGAGAGAGAGCTTCACATGAGAATGTGTGTGTGTGTGTGTGTGTGTGTGTGTTCTCACCGTTTGGTCAGACAGTTGGGGCAGCACAACAGTTTTCTCCATTGTGTTCATAACCAGCTTCCACAGCTCCTTAAGAACCCTCTTCAGCACCGTCT